>JAMPIV010018523.1:0-140000 GCA_024509875.1 Oreohelix idahoensis
ATTAATGATCTTCCTCTGTACATCAAACATTCATCCTGTGATCTGTTTGCCAATGACTGTACTGTTTACACTAGTGACAAAAGTTGCGCCACACTAGAACTATCTTTACAAACTGATATACATAATCTTATTAAGTGGAGCAACGAGAATCGAATGCAAATAAATATTAGTAAAACGAAATGTATATTAATATCAACCAGACAAGAACTACAAAACTCGCAAAAAACAACACTTCAGCTCTACATTGGAACATCACTAATTGAAAACGTAAATGAACATAAAACTCTAGGTCTAACTGTTGACCAGCACCTAAGTTGGAACTCACATGTAAGTGCACTCATAAAGCTAACGGCACAAAAAGTTTACCAATTAGCCAAAATCAAACACTTCCTGGATGAGGGGGTAAGGAAAATGTTCTACACATCTCATATACAAGCATACCTAGACTATTGTTCCACAATCTGGGATGGTTGTTACATATCCAACACAAAAAGGCTTCATTCACTTCAAAAACGTGCAGTGCGCCTAGTTGCTGATAAACACCAAACACATTGTATAGATTTATATAACTATCTTAAAATATTACCCCTTAGAAAGCTCTTCCTATTTAACAAAGCTAAATTCGCTCACAAAATCTTGCCACAGAATGCTCCAACGTATCTGTGGCCTCTTTTAAAATGCAATGAAAAACGTAGTAACCGCTTAAACCAGTTACAGGTACCCAAGCCCAGGCTAGATTTGTTCAAGAAGAGCTTGGCTTACTCAGCTGCTCATCTTTGGAACAATCTTCCACATGATCTTAAAAACATGCGCAGTCCCTACTCATATAATCGTAGACTGTTCAAATACATTATGAGTGCCAATTATATGCCGCCCTAAGGGATTATATTTCGAATTATTATCTAATACACTGTATGGAGAGTCTAATGATCTAGTTTTTCATTTTAATATATCTTACTTCTTAATTGTAATCAAATACTTTAAATGTATGCTTTTATACTACTTATAATGTTGCATCGCCATTAAACTAACACCTTAAGTATGGAGAATGTCTGAATAACTAGCAATAAAAGATGAGTAAGAGGAAGGGCAAAATGTAAGACGGGCCTATATGCACGATTCTTATCTATCAGTCAATACCCTTTACCTCCCTAAGGAGCATAGGTCATAAAGCTGGATCTCGTATAGTGGAGGCGTCAACAATTCACTCCCTGTGGCAGTATCTGTTTGGGACTCAAAGCTGCTCACCTGTGGGAACATTTTCCGCATGTGCTGACAACACACTAAGTCCCAGGTCATTCAGCAGCGGATTCCCAAAATGTCACGAGTTCTTATTATATACCACCATAATCTATCTCTCTATCTATCTATCTATCTATCTATCTATCTATCTATCTATCTATCTATCTATCTATCTATCTATCTATCTATCTATCTATCTATCTATCTATCTATCTATCTATCTATCTATCTATCTCTATCTATCAATCTATCTATCTATCTATCTATCTATCTATCTATCTATCTATCTATCTATCTATCTATCTATCTATCTATCTATCTATTTATCTATCTATCTATCTATCTATCTATCTATCTATCTATCTATCTATCTATCTATCTATCTATCTATCTATCTATCTATCTATCTATCTATCTATCTATCTATCTATCTATCTATCTATCTATCTATCTATTAATGTTTATTTTTATTTATTTTATTTTTACATTCATTATTATTATTATTATTATTCTTTTTTAATGTTAAAAACGTACTTTAATTATGATGATTATTGCAAATGTAATATTACTTTTATAATGACAAATGCCTTAATTATGCTTATAGTAAATGTGAGTGAAGAAATATATTCATTATATCTCCCACTGAAGACGTCATTACTGTCCAATGTAAGTTATACTGGTCAACTTCCCAACCTTACACAGCGTTGAATCTACAGGTCATGTTGACATAGAGTGAAGGTGTAAAGTGTCAGTTACGCGAATGATGGAATGTTCGGTGAAGTTGACAACTCAGTAATGGTACATTCATACACTCGTATGCAAGTCAATGATGTTTGAACTGCTGTTGACCATTTCATATGTTTAATAAGGTGACACACATTCCGACAGCAATCATACAGTCATAGGTACATGTTGACACAGCAAATCATTAGGTACTTGAATAGTAGGTGGCAACATCAGACATATTTCATGTAGTATATAAATACAATGGGCGATCCTGTATTGGTTTTAGCGAAATTGCTTTCTTAGGTCACCGTGTCGGTCATGGTTTCCTAAAGACAGAGGACCATAATACAAGTAAAATACTTAACATTTCTATTCCTAAGACCAAAAAGCAAGTGCGAAGTCTCTTAGGTCTCATACAATTTTATGGACGATTCATTCCGAATCTGTCCTCGATCATGGCACCTCTTTCTTCCTTGCTAAAGAAAGGATCTCCTAATATAGTCCGTTGAACTCAAGAATGTCAATCTTGGCTATGGTTTGGTCAATTCTTAAACTTCAAAGATTTCTTCTTGGCGCGCATTTCATTGTGGAAACTGACCAGAAAGCTCTTACAGCTAATCAAAGTAAAAATCTGAAGAGCGCGAGATCAACGCGATTCGCGATTGCTCTTCAGCCTTTTCATTTTTCGGTGCGAGCTATCCGTGGCTCAGAAAATGTGATGGCAGACATTTTGTCTAGATGCCCACATGATTCCACCTAACTGTTAGATCCTGAGATTGCTAACAGGTCTAACTCTATTACAGTTTTTTTTCTCTCTATATTAAAATATGTACACATATGTAATATATGATATATTGATTGTATCACTACTTAGCGGTTCATTGATGTATATTCACCGCCGGGTCTTTTTAATGTTTTCTTCTATGGTAATCATGAACTTAAGATATATAATATGAAATTATTGGATAACTATTGTATAAATTGTGGCATTGCCAGTAGTGTAGTAGGCGTTGGTGACACCTCCCTGGAAACATTTATGCTTAAGAGAAATACTTTCTCTGAGATCTTGAGATATATTCTCACTTGTCGTTTCATATGACGACGTAGCCTCACATTAGGCGTTATATTTGTTTGGAATGCTCATCATCTGCGCATTGTTATTCGTGCGTTGTGAGCCGATTGTATGTTGCTCTTAGATGTATTTTTTTAAAAATGTTCCATTTTTTTCCCGGGGGGTGTGGTAATCTGTTGCGCACATATTCTTTTGTATGGAATTATGCGACGCACGGATTACTGTAGGTAGGAACGTAGGAAACAGTATGACTATTTGATATGGAAAGAATCGCTCTCTCGGTCAAAGTTAGACTACCCATGATTAATTTATACTTTTGTTGTATGGGTGATCTCTCTTGAATATCGATCTAGCGTATGAATGCTAGATCTATGTCATTTCTCATTTGTTATGGCCAGAAAACAAATTGGTCTGGCTTAGAATGTTTATGGCCCGGACATATATGTATTCCGTGTCTATTTAAGAAGATTCGGTCTTATATCGTATATTTTTGTATTTTTATGTCGGCCTATTTCTCGCTCTGACGCTAAGGGGTGAATAGGCTTTTCTACGCATGCGTCGAGAGTGTCGACGAAAACTGCCTGATGTCATGGCGGTGTGTTTTCTGGGCTGGTCCTTTAGGGATGTTGAAAAGTGATCTCTGTGAATGATTTTTAGGAAGGAGATAGTGTCTCTGCAAGATCATATGGTCAGAGATTCTCCTAATGTCCTATATTGTGTTTATTCCTAAAGCAAGGTAATACCAGACCCTTTGTTTTGATGAACTCTGTTTTGCTAGGCCTAGATGGCAAACTTATCTTCGTACAGCTAGGATTGTTTGAATACTGAGGAAGATGACAGGTTATCCAACAGCTCTAAGGTATTTTCATGAAGCAACCTTATAGATTTCAGAACTGGATGGAAACCCATTGAGAACATTTATGTTCAGATTATGAATTAATTGCGGCTCATCATTTATCCTCCTGGGTGAGTGAAACTCAAGGAGGTAGCCATTTTGAATTCCCGTTACCACAACGGATCATTGTCAAGAGAACAGAAAACAACTCTTATTATCGGACGATGATGCAGAGATCTTCCTATTATATAAAACCCACTACTGTGGTTGAACATGGTTGCTATGAACTTTCGATGAATGTACAACTTAAGAAAACTTAGCCAAGAAAAGGTTCGATCAGTGAACCATTATTGATGTTTACATATTCATTTTCACTGACGCGTTCAGTCAGTTGAAGTATGAGCCGATATCCCACCAGAACATTGAATGCTTGACGTATCTTTAGATGGTTTCGCTGTCAAGTTATGCTCGCGTAAGGTAGACAATAGTTCATTTAACCCTAAATAGTGATCTTCCCAAGTATCACTGAAAAGACAGATGTCATCAAGATATGCAATGACATCTGCGCGATGAGATAAGATCGATGGTTCAATTATTTTTAAATCTATCATTTCATCAAATTCCTTCTCAACCTGTGCTTGAAAATGTATAGGAATAGGATACGGTCTGACTCTAATAGGATTATGGTCAGTTAGAATAATGTCATGTTCAATGACATGAGTTTGTCCAGGAATGTCGGTAAGGACATCCTGAAATGTTTGTAACATAGCCGAAACTTGTCGCTGTTCTCCTAAAGACAAATCCGGAGAAACAGTAACGTTTTTCCATGATTCACTAGAATGAAGTGGAATCATCGGAAGCGGAAGATTAACATCCGAAAAACTTGTTTCCTCATCCTGTATTACGGACAGTGATGAGTAATGACCATATTGGACTGGTGAATCGTCCGTTGCCTGGAAAATAGGCTGTAAATAATCAGGACGTTCATGGAATTCCGTAAGCATATTGATGTGGAAGGTTTTATGCTTTCCATCAATATCGACAATGTAGTCAACATCGGAAATTTTCGAGATTATATCGTACGGACCTTTCCAAGAAATAAGAAGTTTGTTTTCCCTACAAGGTAGCAAAACAAATGCTTTGTCACCAGGACAAAGTTGTCGTAAGGTTCTTTTCTTATTGGCAAATTGCCTTGCCTTCTGTTTAGCAAATTCAGAAGAAGAAGTTGCCAATTTGCATGCTTCGATAATCTTTTGTCTCAGCGCGATGACATATTCGTAAGAAGATTTTGTGTCATCGGTAATATTATCAGCGGTTATGAGATCATGAAGCAAAGACATAGGACCGCGCGGTCGCGCGCCAAAGACAAGTTCAAAGGGAGAAAAACCTGTATGTTCATTGGGGACCTCTCTGTAAGCAAAGAGGGCCGCGGGTAAAACCCTGTCCCAGTCTTGAGGATGATCCTCAGTTATCTTCCCTAGTAAGTTCTTAAGTGTTCTATTTAGCCGTTCGACCATCCCATTGGACATAGGATGATAGATACTACTCAAAGATCTTTCTATCTGTAGAGTAGACATTACTTGAGACATGGTATCCGATATTAGTTGGGTGCCATGATCTGATAATATTTCTCCGGGGAATCCCAGACGAGAAAATATAAGCCAAAGAGCATCTGCAATGTCAGCAGTAGTAATGCTTTTCAGAGGGATAGCCTCTGGCCAACGTGTGCACATGTCCACACACGTTAAGATAAACTGATGTCCTCTAGCAGATTTGATCTTAAATGGACCAATGATGTCTATCGCCATTTTCTGAAATGGCCGAATAGGAATGTCTGCAGCCTGAATAGGTGCAGCATGGCGTGGACCTTTGGATTTGACTTCTTGACATACTTTACAAGATCGACAATAGATTCGTATGTCCTTGTTCACAAAAAGCCAAAAGAAAGACGCAAGAACTCTAGATTTAGTACGGGAAAAACCCATATGTCCAGCACACTGAGAATCATGAGCGTGCTGCAAAATTTTAACTCTCATATTTTTGGGCACAAGAATCTGAGAATGAATGGACTTAGTTGAGTCTTGTACCATACGTACAAGTACGCCATTCTTCATTGTAATCCAAGATTATTATGATTTGTATCCTTATTCGGATCACCTTTTGTTGCAATAATGAAGAATTTCTTTAGAGTTGGATCATCTTCTTGCTGTTTTATAAACGAGTCACCAGAAATTACCAAGGGATCATCTTGGTTATGCACTTCATTATCTTCAGTAGATGAAGTTTGAGGCATATTAAGAGCATGAGCTCTAGTGACTACAGC
Source organism: Oreohelix idahoensis (assembly GCA_024509875.1). Taxonomy (NCBI): domain Eukaryota; kingdom Metazoa; phylum Mollusca; class Gastropoda; order Stylommatophora; family Oreohelicidae; genus Oreohelix; species Oreohelix idahoensis. The sequence continues at coordinate 6,199 of JAMPIV010018523.1, forward strand.
ATTAGCAGTTTGCATATTTTGTTTTTCCCAAACGGAAATTTGTTGTGGAGTACATTCTTTGACTCCATGAATACGACCGATGATAAGATCAGCGATCGGATTTGGCAGAAGACATGCGTGTACATCTCCTGTAAAGAAGGGAGTGGCAATCCTAATGATAGCAGTAGAGTATTTCTCTAATGTGCCGCCAAATGTTACACATTTGACTACTTTTCCAGTGGCACGAGAAGGATCTACGAGTGACTGCCTCACTCCAATGGTGGTGTACCCCGAATCGAAAAGAACTGAGACTGGCGTACCATCTACTAAACCTCTATTCAAGACAAGAGAACCTCTTCCATCATGCGCGATTGACGCCGGAAGAGCGGAAAGAGGGTGCCCACAACTTAAAGTAGACACAGTAGTTGGCTCGAATAATGTCTTGCATTGGGAACACTGAGATGCTCTACCAAAATCAAAAGCAGAACATCCCACATTATTAGAGTCTTTATTATCATTAGTCTGATTATAGGCTTCATATGACTCTTGCCGTGCAGAGTTTGCCTGATAATGTGATTTATGTTTTTTGTATTGGGATCTACCTCGATTATTATTGCCTCTGTAATCATTATTGTTTCCTCTATTGTAACCCCTATTTGGGTTTGAGTCATAATTCTCATGGTTACCATTATCATATTCATTATAATGAGTATCTCTATAACTATGGTCTTGTTGTCTCCATGATGAATAACTTGGATAGTTCCTATAATGACTTCCTCTGCGGAAGTTCCTATAATTATGACCACCTCTGAATCGAGGGCTGTCGGCTCGTCTCCAGTTCTTCACAGAAGAACCCTGAAATGACTGGTTACCTTGGTTTTGATACCTATCATGGTTACCTTTTTTATCAAATCTGTTTTGTGGTCCCTGAAAATTGTGTGAATAATTAGGGTTGTATGGTGTTGCTGAAGCAACTGGCATACTTTCCTTAACCTTAGCATTGCTAAAAGCTACGTCCGGATGTGCCGTGACGTATTGGGTACAATATTCTTCCATTTCTTTTAGTGTCTTGGGTTTACGCTCATGTAGGAATTCAAGGAATGGTTTACTTATGCTTGACATAATCTTGTCTCTGAGCAATAAGTCCATAAGGGCTTCATATGTCTTTTCTGTTTTGGACAGCTCAATCCAACGATTAAATGTAAGACGTGTCCTTGCAATGAATTCTGAGAATTCTACCCCTGATTCAGGTACCATTTTCTTAAACAAAATACGGTAACCTTCCTCCGTTAACTGATATTTTTTTCAATAAAGCTGCCCTAATAACATCATAATTATCCTTGTCAGTCTCTTCTACCAAGCTTAAACTAGTCAGAGAATCACCTTTCAAATTTTCTGACAACTGGTTAGCATATTGTGATTTATCCACATTATGAGCTCGACAAGAGCGTTAAAAACGATCCAGCCAGAATGTAATATCGTCACTGGAAGGATTGAACGCTGGTACCTTGACCTTGTAAGTAAAGGGTTTACCATTACTACCAGTTGACTGATTAGCAATACCCATATTTGTCAATTTTAATTTTTCTAACTCAAATGCTAACAGTTTTTCCTCATGTTCTCTTTTTGCCTTTCTCTCCTCGGCTTCAGCTTCTCTGTCTAATCTTTTTTGTTCAGCCTCAAATTTTTTTTCTTCCATCTGAAGCTTTCTCTCCTCAGCAGCAGCTTTTTTTTCCTCAGCAGCAGCTTTTCTCTCCTCAGCTTGCATCTGTAATCTTAAATTCTCAGCATCTATCTTCTTTTGTTCAACTTCTGCCTTCCATTTATTTTCCTCTTTTTGCCTCTTTTCTTCCGACTTTAATACCATGGCAAATTGAGCAGTTGCAAGCTCCTCTAATTCCTTACCAGTCTTATCAAGGGATCTCCCTTGTGCAATAAAGAAATCTAATGTAGACATGATGTCTAATAATGATAGCAATCAGTTGACACAAAAATGTAATCTATTTTCAAATAAACAGGAACAAGTTCTCAATGAACTTGATTAATTAGCTCACAATCCCAATCTCTGTGGGAGACAAGCCTTACAAAGGTCTTGTATACTTCCTTGTACAACAATAATAATAATAAAGTACTGGTCTATACTATAACATACGTGTACTCAAATATACCTCATATTATATGTCAACCAAAGACATTAACAAAGGACAAGCATACAAGACAATAAGAAAACAATTGCAGAAATCAAATAAATGAAAAAGCTTAACCAAAAATAATGTCACAAAGTATGTGATGATAACTGCAGGGAATCAACAAGACAAATAACGCTACCGTGTATAAACATATTGGTGTCTAGAAATGAAAGATATAAAAGGGTAGACCTACAAATATACGAAAAATCAAAACAAAACTAAAGAAAGCGAAAAATAACGAAAACAAAACTGCACATATCGTCACAGCTAACAAAAAATAGCAACCGATGTTGCAAGCAAATTTTCAATTAAGAAAATTGCCCCTACAGAACGCTAATATAAGACCAATATTACTCGTTATACCTTATACTAGTCACTACCCAACCAGGCCCGCAGACATATAGACAACTATTACATATAAACAGATAACATGTAAACATAAATACATATAAAACATAAATGCATACATTATATAATGAAATGTGTTGAGGTTGAAATGTGTTGCAAATAAGGCTTAGTTATCCAGAATTATGGAACAGTTTCTATCATAATTGACTGCCACTTTAATAGATAATAATTTCTGGCCTAAAGTATATTAAAGTTCCACACAATATATATAACAATGAATGAAGATCCACCGTTGAAGGGAACTGCAACAACAAAACAGTTTATGGCTTTCAAAGTATTCAGCTGTGTAGTAATATCTGCTTGACATAGGCAATGTCTGTACTACAAAATGTCACCAAGCGCTGACCTGTGTAAGAATGTCAACAAAACGCTGGCCTAATTACTGCCTTCGCTCGATAGGACTGGTCATGCTGACATAGACTGTATAGTTGTACTGTAAACTTGCACATCAGTGTTTACGTGTCGTTTATGGCGTCAGGAATGGTCTGGTAACAATAGTTGACTTCTCAAGATGTATGCTGTGCAGGTTGGACCCAGGAATCTGGCCTACCACTGAAGAAATATATATATTATATCTTCCACTGAAGACGTCGTTACTGTCCAATGTAAGTTATGTGGTTATACTGGTCAACTTCCCAACCTTACACAGCGTTGAATCTACAGGTCATGTTGACATAGAGTGAAGGTGTAAAGTGTCAGTTACGCGAATGATGGAATGTTCGGTGAAGTTGACAACTTAGTAATGGTACATTCATACACTCGTATGCAAGTCAATGATGTTTGAACTGCTGTTGACCATTTCATATGTTTAATAAGGTGACACACATTCCGACAGCACGGATACAGTCATAGGTACATGTTGACACAGCAAATCATTAGGTACTTGAATAGTAGGTGGCAACATCAGACATATTTCATGTAGTATATAAATACAATGGGCGATATAAGTCAAGCATTCAATGTTCTGGTGGGCTATCGCCTCATACTTCAACTGACTGAACGCGTCAGTGAAAATGAATATGTAAACATCAATAATGGTTCACTGATCGAACCTTTTCTTGGCTAAGTTTTCTTAAGTTGTACATTCATCGAAAGTTCATAGCAACCATGTTCAACCACAGTAGTGGGTTTTATATAATAGGAAGATCTCTGCTTCATCGTCCGATAATAAGAGTTGTTTTCTGTTCTCTTGACAATGATCCGTTGTGGTAACGGGAATTCAAAATGGCTACCTCCTTGAGTTTCACTCACCCAGGAGGATAAATGATGAGCCGCAATTAATTCAAAATCTGAACATAAATGTTCTCAATGGGTTTCCATCCAGTTCTGAAATCTATAAGGTTGCTTCATGAAAATACCTTAGAGCTGTTGGATAACCTGTCATCTTCATCAGCATTCAAACAATCCTAGCTGTACGAAGATAAGCTTGCCATCTAGGCCTAGCAAAACAGAGTTCATCAAAACAAAGGGTCTGGTATTACCTTGATTTAGGAATAAACACAATATAGGACATTAGGAGAATCTCTGACCATATGATCTTGCAGAGACACTATCTCCTTCCTAAAAATCATTCACAGAGATCACTTTTCAACATCCCTAAAGGACCAGCCCAGAAAACACACCGCCATGACATCAGGCAGTTTTCGTCGACACTCTCGACGCATGCGTAGAAAAGCCTATTCACCCCTTAGCGTCAGACCGAGAAATAGGCCGACATAAAAATACAAAAATATACGATATAAGACCGAATCTTCTTAAATAGACACGGAATACATATATGTCCGGGCCATAAACATTCTAAGCCAGACCAATTTGTTTTCTGGCCATAACAAATGAGAAATGACATAGATCTAGCATTCATACGCTAGATCGATATTCAAGAGAGATCACCCATACAACAAAAGTATAAATTAATCATGGGTAGTCTAACTTTGACCGAGAGAGCAATTCTTTTCATATCAAATAGTCATACTGTTTCCTACGTTCCTACCTACAGTAATCCGTGCGTCGCATAATTCCATACAAAAGAATATGTGCGCAACATCTATCTATCTATCTATCTATCTATCTATCTATCTATCTATCTATCTATCTATCTATCTATCTATCTATCTATCTGTCTATCTGTCTATCTATCTATCTATCTATCTATCTATCTATCTATCTATCTATCTATCTATCTATCTATCTATCTGCCTCTCTATCTCTCTCTCTCTCTCTATCTATCTATCTATCTATCTATCTATCTATCTATCTATCTATCTATCTATCTATCTATCTATCTATCTATCTATCTATCTATCTATCTTATCTATCTTATCTTTCTTATCTATCTAATCTTTCTTATCTATCTATCTATCTATCTATCTATCTATCTATCTATCTATCTATCTATCTATCTATCTATCTATCTATCTATCTATCTATCTATCTATATATCTATCTATCTATCTAACTGTCTGTCTGTCTGTCTGCCTGTTTGTCTGTCTACTTGTGTGTCTGTCTATTTGTATGTGTGTATGGCTGTCTGTCTGTCAGTCTTTATCTGTTTTCTCTGTCTGTCTGTCTCTCGCTGCATTCTCCCAATCCAATACATACATTAAATATTTATCAATCTAATTATACCTCGTATCTGACTGAACTGACCATCGTGCATATATCTTACCTGCTTTTATATATAATATATTCATTCTATTTTGTTTAGTTTTGTTGTGTTTCTCTATCTATTCCTCCAAATATGATCCCTCATGTTTCCTCAAACGCAGAACCCTTGCATACGAGCACATATGGCAAATCAATAATGAGAACCCACGCCCGTTGAAGTTAGTATCCCCGCTTCAAAAGCTTCAGCGGCAGACAAAGAACATAATCGAAGAATAACAAAAGTCAATGACACGAGAAGGATTAGCTCTGGAAGCAACGCTGACAGAAGACAGTATTATTGCTGTTAGAAACAGACCCAATAAAAGCCAGACCGACATAAATGTGACACTAGACAGATCATGTATACCGAAACACAGAGAATGCCAAATTAAATTATACAGCCATCAGACAGACTTAGACAGGGCACCACGGAGAGTGGTTGTCTGATGGAGGAGCTAATGGTGCATGTATGCTGAACAGCGTTTTTTTTTAATTCCTATGCTCGTATTTATTGGCTAATCTCTTAAAGTTTCTTGGATGAAGGACATACAGTTTTAGAGTTAACCGACGTTTGAGACAAGATTCCTGCTTGTTTGATGGGGAAAGAAGGTATAAAAGTGTTTTAGACGTCCTCATGGGATTCTGTGTTTTGTCAGATTTCACGTGTGTAGCGAATAAAAATATTTGTAAAGCTTTTATAATCCAAGGCTGGACAAACATACACTCGATAAGAAAAATTGAAGGAAAGTGATTTAAAGAACAACACATATAAAAGATACTGAACAGTTTGACATCATCTCATAGAAAGAAGGCAAAAAAAACAAAACATTGATAAACCGTACTGGAAACAGGAAGATGTTGCGAGACTTGATCATCTACACCCCCGTGACAGTTGGTTATATCAGGACGTGTTTCATTTATTGTAATAATGTTTTTGTTTGTATTTATTTAATACTATATTATCTCTAGTAGGTATTTGCCACGGATTGTCTCCTCTGCTTTGCAGAAGTGGCCCAACAGTGGCCAAAACTCAAGAGTATCTAATATGGGCTTTCAAAGGTGTACACCTTCGCACAAGATTACTCTTGGCAGAGTTGTAGATAGAAGGATAATGACGCTTCTATCTCAAGGCAGTTTTCATAAGATATTTCCGAAGTTAAGAACAATGCTGCATTGGCAGGGCAATTGTTAACTTTATATCGGCCCACCGCCTTTTATGAAGAATTAAGCAATTAATAATTTCAGCTCGTCAAGCCCCCACCCTGATTTACTCAGTGGAACTCTTATTATAAAGGTATAGCTCTGTTTAGAGTGTATTGAGTTAATTGACTGAGAAAACCATGCAGTACATTCAAAATGATTAAATCGAAGTTAAGTTTGCATAATTACAAATAACAAAGTTAATAATCATTTAGTTTTAACAAGGGTTTAGAAAATTTGAATAATGATTTTATTTATTTATTATTTTTTTTTTTTTGCGTTTGCCCGCTATTACTCGAGGCGAAATCTCAGGTTAGTATGTCTAGCCTGAGACTGATTTTTACGTGAGTATCCCTTTTTTCTTGTAATGAGAAAGGTGTCCCTCGCCCTTCAGGCAGATACTCGCCGATTTCGGAGGTACCCATTACAGCTGGGTCGGCTCAGGAGCCGCCCGGGCTCGAGTTAATCCAGTCCAAATCCTGGTCGACTAAAAATCTTCAAATGTCCTTGCCCGGGTTTGATCCTGGGTCACCCGGTCGCCAGCGCAGTTTGTTAACCACTACACCAGCGCGGCTCCCCGAATAATGATTTAACAGAAAGTGGTCATCACTATTGTGATGGAATGAAAGTTTATAAAGGAGTTCACGTGGCAGCTTATAGGTTTCACTTATCTGCCACTGGTAGGTTCTGCTCCCGCTGATGGTTTGGTTCCCTGCAGATAGGTCACTGATAATGCTCGTTGCTGGTCAATGATGTAGGGCGTAGCACGTTCCTAAAAGTGTCAGGGAGTGTCTAAAAAGTTTGTCCCTCGTCTTAAAGCTCAGGCCACTGTTCCCTTCGTGTTCCAGAGATAGTACCATCAACTGGTACTACCAACAACTATGGTAAAAGAATAGAAACAAAACGCTCTCCTGAGTATTGCGTTTCCCGACACATATTTTTGTGTCTCCCGACACGTACTTATGTGTCTCCTTCTCTCTATTCCACCATTCCATTTACTTCAGAATTTACCCTCGATGAGAATTAATCCCTCGAGATAAAGCTTCCTTTACATTTAAATTGAGTAGCTTTATCTTTATTTTATATGAAAAGGTCAATAGTACAAAAAGAATATGTTTACATTTATATCTCCACTGATTGAAAAGTGTTCACAATATAAATTGAATATGTTTTCATTTATATCTACACTTGTTGAACAGTTTGAAACTTTCATTAATTTTAAAGTGAATATGTTTACATAGACATTTACACTGGTCTGAAAATGTAAATATTATACTTAGAAGGTACATCATTTCTTTCATCTTTCCCTCCTTGCTCTATATGGAACTTGGAACTACCTATGCTTCTCTGTAAGAAACTAGCAATAAAGCAGTCACCAGCTCTTGCAATGGTGGTATAATGAAATAATCATTACGCTGAGGTTGCCAGCCTCAAATGACTTGGACATCTACTAGCGATTTTCCCATATTTATTCACATGACAATATATACATATTAGTTAACATGTTCGTAATGAAAAAATATAAAATGTAAAATGCACAGCTTATGCCAATCCTGGCTCACAGACGTTTTGCTCAGATGAATAAAGGCACTTGACTTTGCCTCTTACACATGTTCTTGGGGGTCGTTACTTTAATAATAGATTCCCTCTATGACTCCGTGTTCTCAGTTTCCTAAGAATTCCGGTTTCCTTATTAAGATGGTAGAGTTTTTTCAGGGCTGTGTAAGTCCTTCCAAAATACTCCCAATAAAAGTCCGGTCTGATAAATGGAATTCTGAATTCTAACTTCTGGAACTCTGGTTGTGTCCTCTTGGCAAGCGATTTCTCACAGTGAATTAGACTTGCAAAAATTGTCAGATTATGTTGAAATTTTGCCCCCGTATTTGTTTGTTACGAGGCTAATCAGAATGCCAATCGTTTTCAAACATGCGTGTCGTGTGGGGAAATTCAAATATTCCGACATGGAATAATTATGTGCATGATGCAGAGGTCACCTCTCCCATATATGGTAATAAAACATCCGACTGCCTGGCAGACAAACTCACCAACACATTTCTAAACTCGTACAACAATGTATTTTAGATGTAACAACTTGTTACCTTCGTGTAAAGTAATGTCTTCGAGAAAGTCGGAAAGGAAACGATTATGTCATTTATGTCTGTCCATAACTTGTCTCACAGAAGAGTAATCTTGTTATCTCTCGCTTGAGCACGCAAAACCCGACTCTTTACCACCTTGGTAACAGACGCACCCTTGCCTTATCAGCGCTTAAACAAATACCCTGGGGCGATTTTAGTTTTAATCAGTCGTGGCCAAGGTTTGGTACACGAGAATTTACCAACCTCACTGCCGTTTCAATATTGCATCATCTGTCTACTATTTCAGCAGGGATGGGCAGGTAAACAGACAAGACGAATTATTACTAAAAGGAGTGTAAGAATGAAAAGTCAAAATATGTGCTACATAGCAGGGAAAGAAAATGTGCTGACCATGGAAAAGCACGCAATTAGTCACTAATACAATTTAAAATGAGTACTGCCGGAGTGAAAGAGAGATCGAGAAGGGGTCGCCCCAAATCCATCTCGTGACAGTATTTTTCCTTTTGTAGTTGTGGTAAAGTGGGATGTTATAAATATTTATAGGGAACTTAGTGTACTGACTGAGATCAGCTGTGAAGGTATCTGTATCTATTAAGTGTGGTGTATTACAGATAACCTTACTTGCTACCACATTTATACCTCAGTCAGAATTATTCTGGAATATTGTGATGACTACGTTGAATGTCTAGGGTATTGAAAATGATAAAGTGTAAGTCACAACAACAACAGACAGATAAACAATTTAATTTATTCCACAACACTTTACAACACTGTGACACTCACACACATATAACACTCTATAAGACTATCTTAAATGAGTCAAGTGTTTAAGTTTAAAAATATATGTATTAATTCTTGTCAATAATGGATATCCTGATTCAACTACACAGTGAACCAGGAATCACAATCAAATGTAATTACAAGTATTATTTACACAGTTTATATATATGAACTTTGTATTGACATAGTTTATTATTATTATTCTATGTGTGTAATTTGTGCAGTAGTAATATGAGGTAATACTGGTTTTGTTCAAGCTTGGTTGTTGTTTTTCATCATGACTTCAAGTGTTTGATTATCGGGGAAATAGTATTGGGAAACTTTCACAGTTCCTGTCATTTGAACCAATTAATTTTCCCTCTGTGGTTAACAAAATGTCAATTTTTGAGGGGGCACATAATGTTGAGCTACTCTGACCACAGAAGCTTATCTTTCGTGATGGCGGCAGGAAAAGACTCCTCTGCTCGATTGCTTCCTGTGTTCTAGAGACACCTCACTGGTCGCTATCTGGACCAAGGAGTATGCTGTCAGCCTCTGGATTTCAGCAAAACTCAGACCAGGTGCTGCTTCAATAACTAGGACCACAGTCCCTGAAACAAGAAGGTTGTACCTCCTACTTCATAACTAATTTATAATCTATTTCCACACTGAACGCAATACATAACAAACACTGAGTTCAGAGCGTTAGGCCAACTGCTAGCTTCATCTGAAACAATTTACACCAGTATACTCCTCCCTAATCATTACTACGCCTCTGCAATTCCAGCATTAGTTCCTTCTAGTCAATAAGATAGGTGTCAGTGTACTGTTTGGCAATTCCATGCAGTTTTACTTTTCTCCGACACCTCCTGTTCAGGTTGGAGCAATATTTAGGCCTTGCCTCATGCTGGCTACTGAACCACACACATATACAGACATAAATTATCAATTTACATTCAATTTTCATTAAAAAGATATCGAATATATCAAGCTTCCACAATTCATGGAAATAATACACAGATACGTTGACTGGCGATGAATAATGGCACAAATTCCGATCTGCCTCTGTCCCAGACTTTTATTTAGAAAAATATGATCTGGCTCTCAACGCACTGTTTCTTAGTAAGTTTATTTTAAAGTGTGGCACTGACCTGACGCTCCAAAGTGACTATATTGGCGGGTCTAACCAATCGGGCCATGTTTACCCAGCTTTTCAAAAAAAGTACCCTTACTACCGTTTCCCTAACAACAAAGAATTAGTATTTATAGTCCGACTAATCGTGTTTAAGCTTACATTTATTTCTATCCAATCAAATAGGATTTTACATGGTGGCCCATTTCCCGTAAAATAGTGGGTTCAAAACATGCCACTGTGCGATTATTTTTTGGTGTTGTCTGACACCCTCACTATTTTCTTTTGGCTATAATTTGTTAATTCCTAGACTATTTGCGTAACACTTAACATATTCTTTGTCAGCAAGTCCTAAGGAACCCAAATATATAAGTTTAATGGGGCTAAGGGGCTGCGTTCAAAATATGCATTTTCTTCTACCTCCCGTTCACTTCGATACGATGTGGTGTCTGGGTACTGTCATTCTTTCAAACGTAAACCAGTATAATGTCATGTTTCCTAATAAGCGTTTTTCAGGTTTTTAAACCTAACTCTCGTATGGGTAGTGTTTTTTATCACTGTCCATTTGAAAAAAGTTAGTGCCTCTGGCCTTACGCTTGGGGTGGCATTAATTATATATCGCGAGACGCGTGTTAGTGTGGCATGCGTTCCTACTTTCAGCCCTCACTCTCTCTTTCCATCTGTCTTTTCATCACGCCGTGTATAAAATGAAATTAATGGAAGTATTAATTTAGGTCATTACGCAGGGTGCCTAGCTCAAGGTTTTCTTAGAAATGCAGTACACGTTTTATTGTAGAAAGCGTGTAGTGATGCAGTAGGCTTTACTATCAACGTGAAACGTTACAATTTGCAGACGAAGTAGAAAACAAGGGGATTTTTTGTACGCCATTGTGACAGCACTGTACTTTTACCATTTCTCTTTCCTTTTATTGAATTTATGTGTTAGGCTTTACATTTACCTTTTAATTTATATATGTGGATTTAGAATGTTTCACGACAGTAGTTATAGTTCAACATGGTTTTCTGGTAATCTTTACCTTTAGTTCCGTTGAATATGTGTAATATGTGTATTGAGTTAGGGCTAGGATTAGCGTTAGGGTTACGGTTAACCCATCCCTAACCCTAAAGCTTACCCCAACCCTAACTCTAAATGGTACGAAAATACACATATTGTACATACTCGACGGCACTAAAGGTAAAGATTACCTGATTTTCTTATCTACAATATGATATTGTCTAAACTGGTTTTTAATTTTCAATGGAGGGTTATTTTGTCAATCTGTATTTATCTGGGAGGAATCTTTCACCAGTGTAGACTACTGGCTCGCATCCTTACTTCTTACTTATTTATTTCTTTATATGTTAGCTTTTGTTTTTGTAATATTGTGTTTAATTAACTTTTGAATTTCAGATGGGGTCTTAGTGCCTATGAGATTTTCTACACTTATTTCTACCTTGTGGTTACTACAATACCAAATAGAACAGTCCTAACTGGGATGGTTTGGCCATGTCTGCAGGGTGGGAGAGGATCGGCTACCACGACAAGCATGGGAAACAAAGAGCCAAGGATCCAGACCTCCAGGACGACCCAGAGTCCGCTGGGAGGACAACATTAGACAATCTTTGAAGGACCGAGGACTAGAATGGAACCAGGCCAGGAAGAAGACAGCTGATAGAATGGTCTGTCGCTCTCTTTTCCAAACCTCTACACCTCACGGTAGAAGGGGAACGACTAAGTAAGTAAGGTTACTACAATATGTCTTAATGTTTTGCCTCTGTTGGTCATATTTTTTGCAGTCCACCAGAAAGTGTCTAATTGTGTTTAGTTCTTGACACTCTTCGGATCTTTCGAAGATTTCTTTTTCTTTCTGCTTTGGTATAGCGCTTTCTACATCCCATTCAACCAGACCTAAAATGGGCCATTTTGGTTATAATCGGAGTATATTGAGTACTTTGATTCATCTTCAAGCTAAGCCGTTATTTGCCCTGACAAGGGCTGGTCCTGAGAAGGACCCTTAGCTTACTGCCTGGAGTCGTCTCTTTCTCGTATCCCAATATTGCGCTTTTGCAATCATGTTGTCCTTTTTGTTTCCATCTGTTCTAGCTTTGTTGGCAGTCCTGAAAAGGACTATGAGCTGGGACCTACGTTCGTGTTAGCTTCAGGTTTGCCCAGCCTTATCTCCAGCTGTCTTATGGTTCTATTGTTTATAGCTGGGACAAGGTCCTCTAGAATTTCTTCCAGTGCTTTCTCCTTAGTTTGGCGCTTGTGTCTTTGTGTCTGTGATGACTTGCCTCTCCACTTCAATTCTTTTAAGGATTTCTTCGTTTTCCTTTTTTTTTCTTTTCTATGTCTTTTTGGGTTTCTTGCTGTATTGATTTCATTTCGCTGATCATTTGTTTTGTACTATCCAAGTCGCCCTGGATTTCTCCGCATATGTCAGTTGAGGTTTTGCTCAGTTCAGTGTTTTCTTTTCCTTGTCGTAGTTTTTCTTTGATGCCTCTCATCTCAGACGTCAGTTATCTGGTTTGAGTTGCAACCTTGTTCCTGTTTTGAAGGATATGGAGCAGTTCCTGTTACTCTATTCTTTGCCTCACTGTATAGTACTCCCTTACTGATTGATCCTTTTAGTATCTTTCTTGTTTCTTGGTATGTTGGGCAACCGCAGTATCTTACACCGTGTCCGCCCAAACAATTCACTCAGGTTCTATCTCCATGTGGTTCTTTATAATCGGCGTCCTTCTTTGCCTTTGGACAGTCAGTGTATGCGTGGCTTCCCGCACAGTACCTTCAGGCTGCCTCTTTTCTACAGGAGCTCTTGCTGTACGAAAAACCCTGGCACCTTGAACATTGTATGACTGGAGGGATATATGTCTCTGTCCTTCGAGCTCTGTTTTGTATAGTGAGCGTTGGCTGCATAGTTGTACTTTGAACCGTCACTATCATAATGTTAGTCTCCTTCAGGTTCCATGTTTTCAGCCTCAGCCTCTCAGCGTGCGTGGTTACTATACCGGAGTTTTCGGCCCTCAGGTACCTGAGGACTTGTTGATCTGTCAAGCATGTGTCGATCACTGTGATGACCAGTTTCTTGCTTTCCCTGTGAATCTCAGCTAATGCTGTTATCTGGTGAGGCAGTTGAAGTTCTCTAGGGCCTGACTCTAGTGTAGCCATCAGAGACTTGATCTTGTCAAATGCATTAAGGGCTAGTATCACACCATTAAGGTGTCTTTTGACACTTATTACGCCTCTTCTGCCCACTAATCCCTCCAAGAGACCTATTACTTTGTCGTCTGGCAGGGATCTGAGAGAGACCTCTTCTCCAGACACCTGGGTGATCTTAACGATCCTCTCCTGTAGTGCCTCACGAGGACCGTTTATGCTTGTTTTGTCGGAGTGGTATATTCTCTTTACCTCCACCTCCGTCAGCGTGTCTGGTTTGCGTCTCGGATTGCCACTATGGTTTGTTGTCCGTCTCTGGTCTCGTTTCGGGGGTGTATTCTGGGTTGTCCGTCCTGGTCTCGTTTCGCGGATGTATTCTGGGTTGTCCGTATCTGGTCTCGTGTCGGGGATGCATTCTGGGTGGTAGATGTTGTAGTCTTCTTTTTTTGCATTTGGCATTTAGAGCTTCGGCCCATCACGATTTCCACAGCCACTTTAGGCGGTGAGCTTGGTTTCTCAGGCACAGGTTCCTGAATTTTTCTATATTCTCTACCGTCATTGGGATTTGGTGCATCTTCTCTGAAGTAGACACGATTTTTCCTGTCGATTCCGGTCCGTAAGGTGGTGGCGACACGGCTCTCATCTTCTCCCTTGCTTCCCGAATCCGTTGCAGCGAGCTCATAATATTAGCTGCAATGTCGGGGATTTCTTCTATTACGCCAGAGACGTTTGCTTCTGTCCCTTATTTCGCCTCCTCAGGGGTCCGGGTTACCCGTCTCTGTTAACTCCGTCGTAGTGTCATGAGTTTTACTGGTGCTTGTTTGGTATCAAGTTTCCAGAACAAGGAGATGCTGGTTTGTTGTTATTCAGCCGCTGGCGTTTGGTTTAGACTAGTGCCCCTATATATAGAGAGTTACGCGAACTAAAATTTGGCCGCAATTTTCGGCTGTACCCGTATTGCAGGAAAATGGACCCAATCGCGAGTTTCAGACCAAATTTGCATTTTTGTTTAGGGTAACTATTAATTTGAAATAAAATTAGATGCAAATACAGTAGCACATTTTTGTACTATTCTTTGTATTTCAACTAACAAAACAAAAAGAAAAAAACTAGTTTACTTACCTTTATTACACATAAGGGAGGGAAACCCGAGGTCTGTAAACAGTAAATTAATATGAAACAAATATAAAGGTATGTTATCAGGCACTCGCAGGAAATAAAGAAGTAGAACACCAGACAACAGAAAAACTACAGACATGAGTGGCTTACCCAGGATTTGAACACTGGACCTTCCGTGCGACAACCCCGCCTAGCCATGCAAGCGAATCACACTATCCGCCCTGCCATCTACGCATCATAAAAAAAAATGATGTTTCAATGGCAGGTCAACAGTGCGAACCACAATACATGACACCAGAAGTTCACCATGGGCAGTTCAGCCTATTAATGACGCAATCACTTCTGTTGTATTTCTATCAAGCAGTATAGGCCGAATCCAACAAGACAAGGACCTTAATACTGTGTCCAGTAAATGATAGTAGACTAGAACAGTGAGAACAGGATAGTGGGTAGGTTTGGTATTGTATAAACATTTATTACACATAATTGAGGGAAACCCGAGGCCTGTAAACAGTAAATTAATATGAAACAAATATAAAGGTATGTTATCAGGCACTCGCAGGAAATAAAGAAGTAGAACACCAGACAACAGAAAAACAACAGACATGAGTGGCTTATCCAGGATAGTGTGATTCGCTTGCATGGCGAGGCGGGGTTGTCGCACGGAAGGTCCAGTGTTCAAATGCTCTCTTCAAATTGAACTATTTACCTAGTTTGAAATGTGGAAACTGGTGAATGACTGTTGTAGACACTGACAGTTTTACTAGATCCAGATGATCACATCAGTTTTTTTTCTTCTTCTTCCTTCTTCCTCGTTCGCCTTCAGACTTCAACATTTATGACTCTAATAAAGGCAGTAGTCAACCCAAGGTTCCCGACATCTCCAAACAGTTTTTCGTTGACAGAAGTGGGTTGTTGCCATATGCTACTCCGTTCATTACTGTAGGTTGGGCAGTATTGCAGCAGGTGTTCGATTGTCATTGGGCTGGTACCGCAGGTGCAGAGATCTGTTGCACCAATTTTGTATTTGTGGTACAGATGGTATCTCAATCTGTTGTGACCAGTGCGTAGCCGAAAAATGATGACCTGTTCTTTTCTGGATAGTTGATGATATGCATCATTTTTCAAATGTCCCGGGTGCTCTCTTTCCCATTTGGACTTGAATGTAGCCTTTATAGTAGTCTTTGCCGTTGCGTAAGTTGTCTCTATATCATTTTGTTGTAAGGCACCTCCTTCCTTAGCAAGTCTATCTGCCTCCTCATTTCCTGGTATGTTGCAATGGGCTGGTATCCACTGGATAGTGCACTTCTTGAAGCATTCGGCTAGTCTTTCAAGAGAGATTATCAGATCTTTCAATCCTTTAGTTTGGTGTCCCTTCAGCGCTGATATTATTGAGAGGGCATCTGAAAAGATTACTATCTGTTTTTCTGCCTGTGCTTTGCATTCAATAAGAGTTTCAGCTGCCTGTTTCAGGGCTTCTGCTTCAGCACAGAAGTTATTGCAGTATTATTTTTTTTTTCATTAAAAATGCGTCAATGTACAGATAGTTTTAACAAAATCTAATTACATATTTTGGACCAGAGATTTTATTATAATTTTATTACATAATTATATTATATAATTTTTTATATATATATATATATATATATATATATATATATATATATATATATATATATATATATATATATATATATATATATATATATATATATATATATATATATATATATATATATATATATATCAGGAACCACTTATCGTGGAGAACACTCCACTGGTTAAAC
The DNA here is from genome assembly GCA_024509875.1 of Oreohelix idahoensis. Taxonomy (NCBI): domain Eukaryota; kingdom Metazoa; phylum Mollusca; class Gastropoda; order Stylommatophora; family Oreohelicidae; genus Oreohelix; species Oreohelix idahoensis. The sequence goes on from JAMPIV010018523.1 coordinate 22,671, forward strand.
CACTGCAGTGTGGATTTAATATCATAAATAAAGGCTCGTTCTTCCAAGGGTACAACCACACAACAATGGCTGACATAAGAAATAAACCTTCCTCAACAAAAACTAAAAGGGAAACTTATAAGACAAAATTTGTTACACCAATCGAGTGAAACCAAACGATGTTTACACTTATTTACAAATGTACAATTATTTTCCTTGTTGGACCCTGCTGTTCGAACCGAACAGGGTCCTGTTTGGACCGAAGACGCAGCTAGAGGGATGGATGCAGTCAGCGAACCAGAGCTGACCAAGACCCTACTTTACCTCCAAGTGGTGGTCCTGGAAACAGGCTGTACCACTGCAGTCTGGCTGAGAGAGTAGGGATCGAAGTGGGAAGGCAAACCCGGTCCCAATTAATGTCGTGCTGAAGTCGGATGTATGGGCCGAAAGGTGCAAATATCGCAGCTTTACTGTAAACGGACACAACGCAACTATCGCCCTTTTCAGGACGAAAGAGGGGGAAGAAGAAGAAGGACCCTGTTAAAAATATGCTCCATGTAGTATGAGGAACCGAGAAGGAGCTGTGTTTATTAACTGGGGCTGGAATAACTGATCATTAAAACTGCAAGCTGAAAGATTAGTTTTAATACTAAAACGTAAGACTAGACGCACAAAATTTAACTAATAAAAATTGTTATTTTTTAGTTATTAAAACAAAAAAACAACAAATTGCATCTTTTTATATACTGCATAGTGCTTGACGTGTATTTATATACATTTACTTAGTATAAAAGGATAAAAAATATTTTACGGCGTTACAATATAAAATTAATAATGTATTTTTTTATTTTTATTTTCCCTTGGTTAATTAAACATTTAATGTTTACTTCCCTTGACAAAAATAACGTGCTCATAGTCTGTTATTTCCCATCATGCTGCGTTTTAACACTGTCAGAGACACCACTTGTCTTTTATCATCATAATCACCTGCTGCCATCTCCACACGAAGGTTAGCAGCAATGGATCTGCAGCGTCTTCCGTCTCTTGCCTTGATAGTTCTTTCCTGTCAGTCTCTTGATGTTATCTTCCCAATTATAACTTATTTTTTTAAATAAAGTGTTTGAATTATTTATATCAGCATGTGGTGCCGTGCCAATACATGTACAAATGTATGCATATACATATATATATATATATATATATATATATATATATATATATATATATATATATATATATATACACACACACACACACACACACACACACACACACATATATATATATATATATATATATATATATATATATATATATATATATATATATATATATATATATATATATATATATATATACACTCATATACATATATTTGACGCAGCGAACGTCTGACAAGATTAATCTTTCGAATATTTTTTTTACATAGGTGTTTGCTACTTTTCTTAGTAGTACGTCCCTTTCAGCCGTCTACCATATACATGGAGCTGTTGGTTATATCAGGACGTGTTTCATTTATTGTAATGTGCTTTTATTAGTATTTAATTTATACTATATTATCTCTAGTAGGGTTTTTTTTATTTTTTTATGTTTGTAGTTATAGTTCAATGTCGTTTTATTACCCCCAAGTATGATATTGTCTAAGGTTCATAAAATTGACAATCCGGGTCGACCTATTGTTTAAGCCTGCTCTTGTCCCACTGAACGTATCTCTGATTTCCTGGATAATATTTTGCAACCATTAGTGGTCAATCTACCTTCCTATCTTAAGGACACCACCCATGCTATCACTACTTTTGATTCCATCCAATTCACACCTGACCACACTTACCGTCTTTTCCTTCTGGATGTTTGTTCGCTTTATACTTCCATTCCACACTCTGATGGCCTTAAAGCACTACAATTTTTTTCTCGACAGACGCACTGTCCTTACTTTTAGCAACGGCTCTCTTCTTCGCCTTGCGGAATTGGTCTTCACACTCAACTCTTTTGAATTCAATGGCCAGTTCTTTAATCAAATTAGTGGCGTTGCTATGGGCACCAAAATGGGCCCGAGTTATGCCTGCCTCTTCATGAGTCACTTTGAATATTTGGTGCTTCAAAGTTACGATGGACCATTACCTGAGTTTTACCGTCGCTATATCGACGATGGTGTCACAGACATGTCTGAAGTCAACCTCCGTAGATTCATTGACTATGTTGGCAATTTCCATCCTGCAATTAAATTCACTTCTCAGATTTTTACCACTTCAGTTAACTTCCTTGACCTCACTGTCAATATTACTCCTACTGGCCTTACTACCTCTGTCTTTTATAAACCTACTGATGCTCATGGTTTCCTTCTTTACACCTCTTCTCACCCTCCCAGCTGTAAAAATTCCATTCCCTACTCTCAACTTCTACGCTTACGTCGGATATGTCACGATGAAGATGATTTCCGTGAACGAGCTCAAGAAACGCTCGAGTTTTTTCGCCGACGTCACTATCCTGAAAGAGTCTTATCTGATGCCCTTAATCGCATTAGTCCAGTCACTCGTCAGGTTGCACTTACTGCTAAACCTACTACTACATCTGACAGACTCAAACTTGTCTTAACTTTCCACCCTCACTGTTTGGCGGTGAAAAAAAAAAAAAAATTCTGTTCCGTCATCTGTCTATTCTCCACTCCGATCCTGATACCAGAGAGTTGTTTCGTGATACCCTTTTGTTGGCATATCGTAAGGATAAGAATTTTAGGGATATTCTTGTGCATAGTCGCTTGAGACAAACTAGTCCTTCTCACTTTGGTACTAAACCGTGCCAACGCCGCATATGTAAGACCTGTCCTGTTGTACTCCAAACGCAGTCAGTCTCCTTTCCGAACGGTAAATTTGCCATTGGGGAGTCTTTCACGTGCGAATCCAGAAACCTGATTTATGCTATCATCTGCAAGAGGTGTGGCATGACCTATATTGGTGAAACTGGCAGACGTTTGGCAGACAGGTTTGGGGAGCACTTGAACGACATCCATCGTGGCAAACATTTACCGGTGGCCCTTCACTTCAACAGCCCTGACCATTCAGGTAACTCTGACATTCATGTCACTGCCCTCCGTTCATGTATCGGCGACGACCGAACTCGCTTTTCGTTGGAGAATGTCTTTCTGGTTTCACGATTTTCTTGCATTATTACTGTTATCGTTTCGCTCATCACCGTGGTTTCATTTGCTTGTATGGCTCATTTGACGTTTTCCTCATCATCATAGACCTTTGTAGTACCTATATGTAGTTCTTGCCCTTGTCACCTGTTCGTAACTGTGGCTGACGAAGGATAAAACCCGGAACGTCCCTTGTCTCATGTGTACCGTTTACTTGTAAAACTGATTTCATACTATATTATTTTTTAATTTATATATTTATGATATTGTCTAAACTGATAAGTTTTTATGTTTCACTGGAGGGTTTTTGGTCAATCCGTATTTATCTTTTTTTTTTATGCCCCTTCTGGGGTTCAAAATGAGGTCTATAAGACTTTATTATGTTTAATGTGTTAAGGTGTGTGTAGTGGGTTTGTTGGTATTGTATGGTTGTTATGTTACCTAGGGTACTGTATGAGGTCAGTTGTGAAGGCTCCTGAGATAAATGTTTATGTGAATTACAGAAGGCCCTTCTTACTACCACTACGACCTCAAACAGATCTCTTTTACTGTCATGAATGTAGCTACGTTAAAAAGTCTAGGGTACTGAAATGTAATGTGTTGTAATAGAATATACAAACACAATCAGGTAATTAATAAGTCTAATAATATTAATAAAATCTATAACACACTGAACTAACTCAGACTGTTTTAGTTTCAATATTAAAATTTTTTCTAAATTTATTAGTTCTGAACCAATGTTTTATTTTGGTCAGAACATATGAAATGTTATGGAGTTATAAATGGAATGCATAAATATATGGCATAATAAAATGGAATTTGTGTACATAGGTATTTTATAAGACTGGTTAATATTAATAATGTCTATACTGTCTCTGGGAGAACTATTACTGGATGTGCTGTTGGGGTGGTGTCATCACTCCCACTCTGTGACTACAACAAGCTTTGTCCATTGACTTATAGACTGTAGTTAAATGTTATATTTCCCAAGAATTCAGTCTATATTTGATAGGGAAATATTTGTGGTGGTTTTAAATACTGGTTAATATTAGTGAATCTTCAGCAGGCCACATATTCACTCATCTTGTCTGTGAAGATCTGATACAGGATTCCTGTGGCCCACTCCTCTCTGTAGCTGGAATACTATGCTAGGCTGCACCGACACAATTGTTAGGCGGCACACACATCTGCTTGTGTATTCTTGCTTAAGTATGTGGCACTACCTTTAGTGCCAAAACAGAAACTCACAATTCAGAATTCAGAATTGAGAACACAGTTACTACTAGCAAAACTCAGCTGAGCTGCTGGCTATAGTATGGCGTCCCACTAAAATGTATGTAATATCTTCTGGTAAAACACCACTGGTAATAACTGACTGTGTCCCTGGACAGAATTATATCAAATGGCAAAAATGCGCGTCTCTATCCCGCTAAAATGAATACATTTGTCCAATCACAGACTTCCCCCCTAACATTTTTCAAATCTTCAAACCAAAAGTCAAATTTCAGTCAGATCTCAGTCAAGTATGTATTATTGTCTGTTGGTCCGTCTGTCTCTACTTGGTTTTTTTCACAAAAACACACTTGTTTCTTGCACCAACTACACGCAAAACCTACACAAATCAGCCTCCTAAGTTATTTTTAGCCACAATTCTCCAACCTTCCCCCTCTCGTTCATTACAGCTAGATTTTTGCATTTCCGTGTCTCAAGGACGAAAATTTGAAACTTTAGTGAAAGTATGCACAACAATACTGTCGCTAGTCTGATATGAACAATACAGTCTTTTGTCAATATCTTCATTGTTATCTGTCCGTCTGGATAATTTAAAGTATATTATTTCTCTGCTTAAGATGGGCTATCAAACTAGCTAGGTTTTATATTCATAACTTTAGTATTAAGAAAAAACATATTTTTTTCTCAAGGTTAGTTTTTTTGAAATTTATTGTAGAACGTTCTCCACGGCGTTTGCCGCTGAATTCAAATAAAACAACCAAGTATCGTAAAACGTCCAAGAAATGACTGTTTCGAATAAGAGCCAAGGTCTTTTCTGTCCATTTCCTTACATTGTGTCAACTAGTGACGTGAATTTTTTTCCTTAAACTACAACTTGCGTCTTTTAGCCTTTCTAGATTCAAACACGTGTTCAGTCATATTTTTCCTTTTTTTATATCTCCGTTTCCCTCCCGTCCAAAAAGGGTAAACCGTTTCGTCTGCACGTCTAACTAGTTAGTTTGAATGGCGGTAGGAAATGCGGGCATGGGCGAGCATGTCTCCTAGTATCCTACGCATTATTTTTATCCCTACATGTTATCTTTATAATTGGAGATATTTTAACGTTGTATCACGGTAAATTCATCACAGTGTGTGATCCCGGCCCTGGCTAAGACCCGGCATACTCTAAAAATGATCCCTAAAAGTATGACACTTTGATCTTAGCCAAAAGGCCGAGAAGCAATTTATCTGGGGGGAGTCTTTCACCAATGTACTTTTCGAATATTACAGACTTTGGGTCTGTTATTTGTCATAATAATTTTATTAAAATTAGATCTGTCCTTTACAATTAATTGCATTAGTTGACGCAATACTAATAACATAAATGCTTTACAAAAACTCACAATTGTTTTAAATTTTTTATTTAAACTAATACGGTAAACTTTATAATTTAAGAAAAGAGTTGCAAAACAGAAAAAAAAACGTGGTTTCTAATCACATGCAATCATTAATTTTATTTTCGTTTAATTATTTCCATTGGCTGTGTAAATAGAGTAATAACAATTTATTTCCAAACTATTTCTTGTAAAGAGTCCTTAAACGATTTACAAATGTTTTATTTTTAATAATGCTTTTTCTGTCATAACTAACATTTGTTGCTACAAAATAACCTCATGGCCTTACATGAAAAATCTTAAGGGGTAACAGCACTATTTCGGTAATATTGAAACTGTATTCTTCTAAATAAGAGATTTGCCTACTTTCGGCGATATGCGCAATGGTATACTTAGACATGAAATTTATCGGTTCTTTCATTACGCAACTGAAAAAATACGTGCCTACAGAAACAAATATGGCATTCATACAATGCCTGCGGGTAATACGTTATTAAATTTGATCGCGTCTTTAGACATTTAACCTAAATAAATCTCTGTCACTTCACAACCGCATTGCAGTACATTTACTTTTGTTTTTAGATCGAGTTGGTCACGCGTTTGCAAAATGGCCACTTCTGCAGTAATAATCTGAAGAGATCACAATCTGTTTAGATTAAATGCAGCTTTCCTTTTTTGGTCAATAACAGTATTGGAGTCGGTTATATTAGAAAGCTTTAAAAAAACATTAATTGTATCAAGGAAAAAAGGTAACGGAATCATACAATGCTCGTGGGTAATACATGCTTTATTTTGATCATCCGTTAATGTTGTTGCTCGCTACTTCAGTGTATGCCGAGACACAATTAGGAACTTGCACACATGATTGCACACCACAGGGACAACTCAAGACAGGCCAAAAAGTGGTAGACCAAGGGTAACAACAGTGGCTGAGGACCGAGTTTCTTCTTGATTTTGTTTGTTTGTTTGTTTTTTTTCTGTTTATTTATTGAACGTATTAGCATAATTATGATTGTCCCTATTTACAATGATTTGACAAATGTGATGCCGCTTTCTCATATCGGCAGTTGTTCATATTATTTGGAATTGAAAACAATATATATCCTAATTATAACCCATCAGAGGTTGAACGGGATATTTTTCTTCATTAATTAAAAAAAAAAATCTTACTCGATGCACTAGCCCTGGTATTGTCCAGCCGAAAATGGCGTCTATGTCGTTCAGCCCCGTTTTCGCGTAACTCTCTATTTAAAGGGGCTCTATTTTAGACCAGACCATTTTTATTCGCTCTCCTCTTCTTTTTTGCCTTCTCCTGGTGTTCCTTTCAACCTTTCTTTTTTTTTCAAAATCTAAATCTTTATTCTCCATAAAATACATTAACTCTTTACAGACAACATGGCATATAGGAGAATCATTAGAATTTACATAAAGTGTTGAAGACGTCTCAAGTAGTTCTATGTGGGTGTTTTTACATCTAATCTTTGTGTTACACATACACAACAATCTTTCTAAAAGACATTGGCGTATAATGATATGATATGCTACAACCTGCCAAAAATGAGTATTATTGAAATTTACAAAATGTGTTTGGAATACCATTCTAGTAGAGCAGTATGGTTGTTTTTACATGGGGGTTTTATCAGAATTTTTGTTTGCCATAACAAGCTTTGACAGCTAGTGGAGTGAGATATTAAATATAGCATCAAATATAATAGTCGTTTGGTATAGTAGACAGAGCCCAATTTAGATTGGACTGTGTGGAAAACATCTCCAGCAATTTACAATGGGTGTTTTTTACATCGAAGTTTCCATATTCTGTAATAACCTATTGTTACTATATGTTTCTTTTGGCTGTCACTTCTGTTACTGTGTAGAAATTCATTCAAGCTGTTCTGTTAGTGTTTCTGTTATTGTTGAATGTTCGTTACAGTTGTTCTGTTACTGTTGTTTGTTTGTGGTGGGTGTTGTGGTGTAGTACCACTGGCAAGGTTGTTGTCATTAATGTCGGGCTTACAGCAGTGGCCGACAGTTGTATAATATGTAATGGGCGAATGTCGTGAATTCTTTAATTACGTATGTCTCTGGTATCACCCACACAACAGTAACGCCAGGTTAGGAAATCCACCAACGGGTAAGACGAATAAGGTTTCCAACTATTACACAGTTTATTGAACACAGCAACATCGACATCACAGACAGTACATTTTCACAGGTTAGAACAGCGTGCATAAACCATGGCAAATAGGGTGCAGAACATAGCAACTCACAGTACATTACATTAGTATCCTCCATAGGAATATAAATCATATCAAATCTCTAATTGGTTGCATACACAGCAACTCACAGTACATTGCATTAGTATCCTCCTTAGGAATATAAGACATATCAAATCTCTAATTGGTTGCATACACAGCAACTCACAGTGCATTGCATTAGTATCCTCCATAAGAATATAGTGAAAGTACATATCCCATCTGTCATGAAATATTCTAATCCACATATATAAATTATTAGGTAAATATGAAGCCTAACAAATAAAATTAATAAAGAGAAGAGCAATGGTAAAATAACAGTGCTGTCACAAAGAATGTACTCGAAATCCCCCTTGTTTTCTGCTTCGTCTGCAAATTGTAACGCTTTCACGTTGATATAAAAGCTTACTGTATTATACCCGCTTTCTTCAATGAAACGTGTGCTGTATTTCTTGGAAAAACATTAAGAGGCAGACTGCGTAATGACCTAAATTTTAAATTCCATTCATGTCTTTTTCTACATTACGTTACCAAAACGAACGAACAGATGGACAAAAGGATAGCGAGAGGGGAGGGCTGAAAATCAGGAACGCATGCAACACGCGACGCGCGATATACAAATGCTGGCATCACGCGTGTAAGTCTACAAGCACTAACTTTTTCAGACGGACAGTGATAAAATACACTACCCTTTCCCAGAGTTAGGTTTATAAATCATAACAAACTCTTATTAGAAAAGACAACATTAGATGGGTTTACGTTTGAACACATAACAGTACCCAGACAGCACATCTTCGAAACAGGAGGTAGAAGAAATTGCATATTTTGAACGCAGCCACGTAGCTCCTTTAAATTAGTATTTTTGGGTTCCTTAGGGCTTGCTGACAAATAATATGTAAAACGTTACGCAAATAGTCCAGGAATTAATAAATTATACCCAAAATAAAATATTGGGGGTGCCTGACAGCATAAAAATCATTTCTGCTCATAAGATTTTTTTTTAACGTGTTTGAAAAAAAATTTACGTTACAGAAATAGCCTACCATGTAAACTTCAAATTGATTGGAGCGCAACAAATGAAAGCCTAACCACGATTGGTCGGGCTATAAATACTATCTTGGTTGTTAGGGGAGACGGGAAAAGATAACATTTTTTCAAACACTTGTCGAAACGTGGCTCATTGGCCAGTCTCGCTGATATACACACTTGGGAGCGTTAGTTCGAAACCACTTGTTTAAATACACTTGATAAAGCATCAGTGCGTTGAAGCCAGCTTATATTTGGCTCAATAAAAGCCTGGAAGATAAGCAGATGGAAATTTGTGCCAGTTTGTGCCAGAATTCATTGCTAATCAACGTATCTGTGTGTATTCGTATGAATTGTGGTAAGCTTGAACCATTTAATATCTTTTAATGAAAATTGAATGTGAATTGTTGATTTATGCCTGTATATATATGTGTAGTTCAGTGGCAAACGTGAGGTAAAGCCTAAAATGCTCCAGCCTGAACAGAGGGTGTCGGAGAGAAGTAAAACGGCATGGAATGGCCAAACAGTACACTGACACCTGGATGATTGACTAGAAAGAAATAATGCTGGAAGTGCAGAGGCGTAGTAACCATTAAGAAGGGTAATACTGGAATAAAGTATTTCAAATGAAGCTGACTGTTGGCCTAACGCTCTGAACGCAATGTTTGTGCTGTATTGTGATCAGTGTAAAAGAGAATATAAATTAGTTATGAAGTAGAAGGTACATCCTTCTTGATTTCAGGGACAGTGGTCTTGATGGTACTGAGCAGCATCTGGTCAGAGATTTGCTGAATCCAGAGTCGGACAGCATACTCCTTGGTCTTTTTAGCTATCAGTGAGGTGTCTCCTGAGCCCAGAGGAGAATTCGAGCAGAGGAGTCCTTTCCTGCCGCCATCACTCAAGATAAGCAGAGTTGGCCAGCTGAGCTCAACATTATGTCCCCTCATCTTGAAATAACTTTATAAAAATACTATTCAGAGGGGAATTTACTTGTCTTAAAATCAGGAACTGTGAACATCTCCAATACTAGTCCCTAAAGACAAACTATTGAAGTCATGATGACAAATACCAACAGAGCTTGAACAAAACAAAACCAGTATTACCTCATTTTACTACTACACAACTGACACACATAGAACATTTGTACTAATATATGTCACTACAATATTCATATTAAATACATTCTGTACATAACTTGTAATTTAAATTGATTGTGATTCCTGGTTCCCTTGTAGTTGAATCAGGACACATATTCATTCATGCCAGTAATGAATACATATTGTTATTCGAAAGTTTATCAGTGACTCTTTTAAGATATCTTTGTAGAGTGGTATATGTATGTGAGTGTCACAGTGTTGTCAAGAGTAGTGGATTAAATTAAATTGTTTATCTGTCTGTTGTTGTGACTTACACTTCACCATACTCATACCCTAGACACATAACGTAGCATCACACTATTCCAGAATAATTCTGACTGAGATATATAGATATGTGGTAGCAAGTAAGGTTATCTATAATACACTACTCTTAATAGATATAGATACCTTCACAGCTGATCTCAGTCAGTACACTAAGTTCCCTATAAGTATTTATAACTTCCCACTTCACCACATATATTGGGGTCTCGCTCTTGGGATTTTGAATCTTTAACTATTAAAAATATTGGGGGTAATTCACTTCAGGGAATATAAGAATTAAAAGGTATCCTTGGGTGGAATTAAATAAGGTTGAGCTCACGGTGCCTGTGTTGTCCATTAGAGATTGAATTGTTGGTTAGACATTATAAAAATTTACCTGATAGACAATGGCGGACCTGGCCAAATTTCGATCTGCTGCGGTTCAGACTGCAAAAGAGTTGGGATTAGATGGGCAAGTTATGGTTGCCTATGTCACAACGGAATGTGACAAATTTATTGAACGCGAAGAAAGAAGATTAGAAAAAGAAGCCGAAAGAAGGTTAGAGGCTGAGACTAAGAGGTTGCAAGCTGAGGCTGAGACTAAGAGGTTGCAGATTGAGGCTGACAAAGAGGCAAAAGCATTGGAAGCCGAGGAAAGAAGACAAGCTGCAGAAAGGGAAGAGAAGAAATTAGCTGCAGAAAGAGAAGAGAAGAAATTAGCTGCAGAAAGAGAAGAGAAGAGATTAGCTGCAGAAAGGGAAGCAGAAGATAAAAGATTACAAAGGGAACATGAGTTACGACTAAGGGAGTTTGAGTTTCAAGGCCATGCTCCTGAAAATGGTGCCAGTCCCTTTGCCTCTGATGCTACGGTTACTCAAGGAGCCTCAATCTCAGCTATGAATTTTCATTTAGATCATTTTGTTGAGAAAGACGATGATATTGAGAGCTATATAAATAGGTACGAACTATTAGCTACCACGTATGGGTTAGAGAGAAAGGTGGAGCTTAAAGTTATCTCAGGGACTTCGTGGGGCAGCTTATGAAGTTTTTGCAAAAATGAGCAGAGGTGATCAGGAAAATTATGACATGCTAAAGCAGGCTCTTTTGTTAAGGTACGAAAAGAATGCAGAATTCTATAGAAAAAAATTTAGGAATGCTAAACTACTGTCAGGTGAAACCTATCACCAGTTCTCTGCACGAATCGAGACATACTTGGAGAAATGGACTTCTCTGGGGAAAACCCAAGATCTTAAGGAAATGGTCCTTATAGAGCAACTAAGAGAGTCCATGGCTCCAGACCTGAGAAAGTTTCTCATGGAACAAGGTGCAGAGAGGCTGGGTGAGTTGCTAAATGTTGCTGAAAGGTATCAAGCAGCTCAAGCAGAGGTAACAGGTAATAAAAAGAAACAGGTGGATAACTTTAGGGCACCACAGAACTTTAATAAATTTGATCCTAGGGATCAAAATAAAGGTAAGCACCAATTTGATAGGCCACGGTATGACAATAAAAATAAATTCCCACAATTCGATGAAAGGAAATATAATGACAGAAAATCTTTCAACCAAGGAAAAAGGTGGTGTAAGAATTGTCAGATGGACAATCATGACACTGACCATTGTAGAAGGAAACCTGTGTATATGGCAACCCTTCAGGTCAGGTCGACCTCAAGACAGGAGGAGGATATTATGTTGGATACCACTCCAGAAGAGATGAGGAAGGCACAGGCTGGGGATAAAACACTCAAGCCTTGTTACAGAAAATTGTCAACTTGTCATACAACTCCAGGCAAGGGAGATTTTTACATGAAAAACAAGTTGATGTATAGGAAGGCCGGAACTAGATCCCATGGTCACGGACAGCTGGTTCTTCCAAAAAGATACAGGACAGAATTAATAAGGAGCCTACATGTGAAACCAGATGGGGACCATGAGAAGATAGGTACCATCATTCAAAAGGTGGCTCACAATTATTATTGGCCCAAAGCAAGATGGGACATTGAGAACTTTGTAGAAAGGTGTAGCATAGCACATGAGGGAACACCCACAAGTGGGAACATGGATCAGGACCTGGACACGCCCCGAGGCAAAATTAGGCCTGAGAATAAAAGGAAAAATAGATTTGATAAAGTGGACCAAATGGAATGGGAAGCCCCTTTTCACGGACAAGCTTCACTTAACTGTTTTACAATGGCCACTATGCGGAGAGTGCAAAAAGATGTCTTACCCCAGGATAAGCCGAAAATCCCTCAATCGGACTTAAACAAACTGGAGGAAGAGGATGTAGGGAGGAAATCTCTCATCAAGAATTTTAAGAGGGGAGAAAGCCCCAAAAGAATTGGTAGCGGTCGTTTTGTGAATGATAATTCTGGGAGGAAAAATCATCACTATAAAGCTTCAAGTGGAAGAGACCATACCGGTGCATGGACAAATAGGTCCACACAATTAAAGGTCCATATGTAGCTTTGTTAAGAACGTGGACTGATGAAAAGGCAGAGGAAAACATTACATCTTCATACCAATATGTGAATGAGCTGACCACTCGGTTGAAAACTGGCTGGAAACTTGCCAATGAAAATTTGAAACAAGCCAGGAAGAAACATGCTGCCTATTATAACAGGAAGGCGAAAGACAGAAATTTGGCTGTGGGAGAGAAGGTACTGCTTCTTTTGCCTGGGAGTCAGAATAAGTTACAAATTGGATGGCAGGGTCCATATACAGTTCTAGAGAAGGTGTCTAGAACAAATTATAAGATAGATAAGAAGGGGAAAGAAAAAATCTATCATGTGAATCTCCTGAAGAAATATTTGGAAAGAGAACATCAGGAAGAGACACACTTGTTGACCTTGTCCATCGCCATGGAGATGAAAAAGGAACCACTTTCATCATTTGAATATCCATTACACCCCTGTGAGACAGCAGCACAGGTGAAAATCAGTACACATTTAACGAAAACTCAGAAAGAGAGAGTGCAACAGGTTCTAAATAATCATGCAGAGGTGTTAACAGACCGACCAGGGCATACAAACCTATTGGAATATGATATGAAACTCATAGACTCCACACCTGTCTGTATGAAACCATATTCGATTCCGTTTGCTAAGGAAAAAGCTTTGAAGGAAGAGATAGACTATCTATTGAAGGAAGGAATTATTTCGCACAGTGAATCTTCGTATAGTTCCGGTGTTGTACTCTTAAGGAAGCCCTCTGGAGAACATAGACTCTGTATAGATTACCGGAGACTGAATGCTATTACAGAAGGACAGGTGGATCCATTGCCGGATACAAATCAGCTGTTTGCCAGACTAAATAAAGCTAAATATTTCTCAAAAGTGGATCTGAGTAAAGGATACTATCAGATTCCAGTAAAGCCTGAGGTTAGACCATACCTAGCTTTTAGTACCTCAGAAGGACACTATGAGTTTAATAGATTGCCATTTGGATTGAAGAATGCGCCTAGTGTCTTCTCTAGAATGATGAGAAAATTATTGGATCCTCTGAATAATCCCTGTATAACAAATTTTATGGATGATATCCTTATAGCAACAGAAACATTTGAGGAACACATTGACTCTCTGAACATGCTGTTTGATCGACTTAGGGAGGCAAATTTAACAGCCCGACCAACCAAATGTTTCGTTGGATGTAAAGAATTGGAATTTTTGGGACACACAGTTTATCAGGGAAACATGACCCCTGACCCAAAGAATTTAGAGAAAACTACAGAAAGCCCCGAGACCACAAACCAAGAAGGACGTGAGATCCTTTGTCTCATTATGTGGTTTCTACCAGAAGTATATCAAAAACTTTAATTCCATATGTGCACCTTTAACGGAATTGACACGTAAAGGACTTCCAGATCGCATTACATGGACACCACAATGTGAAATGACTTACCAAGAATTGAAGGAAAAGCTCACAAGTAAACCCATTTTGAAATTACCTGACTTAAGTCAAGAATTCATAGTAAGGACGGATGCAAGTAATATTGGGTTAGGTGCAACTTTACTACAGAAATCAGATGCATTGGATGGGGAATTAAGCCCAGTGGCATATGCTAGCAGAAAGTTGAATAAAGCTGAAATCAACTACTCAACTAGCGAAAAAGAATGTCTTGCAGTAATATGGGCAATAAAGAAATTCAATATTTATCTATATGGGAAGGCATTTAAGTTGCAAACTGACCACAAACCTTTATCGTTCTTAGCACAGGCTAAGCATGAGAACTCTAGGTTACTCCGATGGTCTTTGCTTCTGGCTCCATATAATTTTAGCATTGAATATATATCTGGAAAAACCAATCTGGGAGCGGATTTTTTAAGCCGCCATCCGTGTGATGAGAATCACCGTAAACCCCAGAAATAATAATAAATTTCTATATGTGTATATAGAATAAAGGACTGACATATAATGTCTGTTTTAAGAGGGGAGGTGTCATGAAATATTCTAATCCATATATATAAATTATTAGGTAAATATGAAGCCTAACAAATAAAATTAATAAAGAGAAGAGCAATGGTAAAATAACAGTGCTGTCACAAAGAATGTACTCGAAATCCCCCTTGTTTTCTGCTTCGTCTGCAAATTGTAACGCTTTCACGTTGATATAAAAGCTTACTGTATTATACCCGCTTTCTTCAATGAAACGTGTGCTGTATTTCTTGGAAAAACATTAAGAGGCAGACTGCGTAATGACCTAAATTTTAAATTCCATTCATGTCTTTTTCTACATTACGTTACCAAAACGAACGAACAGATGGACAAAAGGATAGCGAGAGGGGAGGGCTGAAAATCAGGAACGCATGCAACACGCGACGCGCGATATACAAATGCTGGCATCACGCGTGTAAGTCTACAAGCACTAACTTTTTCAGACGGACAGTGATAAAATACACTACCCTTTCCCAGAGTTAGGTTTATAAATCATAACAAACTCTTATTAGAAAAGACAACATTAGATGGGTTTACGTTTGAACACATAACAGTACCCAGACAGCACATCTTCGAAACAGGAGGTAGAAGAAATTGCATATTTTGAACGCAGCCACGTAGCTCCTTTAAATTAGTATTTTTGGGTTCCTTAGGGCTTGCTGACAAATAATATGTAAAACGTTACGCAAATAGTCCAGGAATTAATAAATTATACACAAAATAAAATATTGGGGGTGCCTGACAGCATAAAATCATTTCTGCTCATAAGATTTTTTTTTAACGTGTTTGAAAAAAATTTACGTTACAGAAATAGCCTACCATGTAAACTTCAAATTGATTGGAGCGCAACAAATGAAAGCCTAACCACGATTGGTCGGGCTATAAATACTATCTTGGTTGTTGGGGGGAGACGGGAAAAGATAACATTTTTTCAAACACTTGTCGAAACGTGGCTCATTGGCCAGTCTCGCTGATATACACACTTGGGAGCGTTAGTTCGAAACCACTTGTTTAAATACACTTGATAAAGCATCAGTGCGTTGAAGCCAGCTTATATTTGGCTCAATAAAAGCCTGGAAGATAAGCAGATGGAAATTTGTGCCAGTTTGTGCCAGAATTCATTGCTAATCAACGTATCTGTGTGTATTCGTATGAATTGTGGTAAGCTTGAACCATTTAATATCTTTTAATGAAAATTGAATGTGAATTGTTGATTTATGCCTGTATATATATGTGTAGTTCAGTGGCAAACGTGAGGTAAAGCCTAAAATGCTCCAGCCTGAACAGAGGGTGTCGGAGAGAAGTAAAACGGCATGGAATGGCCAAACAGTACACTGACACCTGGATGATTGACTAGAAAGAAATAATGCTGGAAGTGCAGAGGCGTAGTAACCATTAAGAAGGGTAATACTGGAATAAAGTATTTCAAATGAAGCTGACTGTTGGCCTAACGCTCTGAACGCAATGTTTGTGCTGTATTGTGATCAGTGTAAAAGAGAATATAAATTAGTTATGAAGTAGAAGGTACATCCTTCTTGATTTCAGGGACAGTGGTCTTGATGGTACTGAGCAGCATCTGGTCAGAGATTTGCTGAATCCAGAGTCGGACAGCATACTCCTTGGTCTTTTTAGCTATCAGTGAGGTGTCTCCTGAGCCCAGAGGAGAATTCGAGCAGAGGAGTCCTTTCCTGCCGCCATCACTCAAGATAAGCAGAGTTGGCCAGCTGAGCTCAACATTATGTCCCCCTCATCTTGAAATAACTTTATAAAAATACTATTCAGAGGGGAATTTACTTGTCTTAAAATCAGGAACTGTGAACATCTCCAATACTAGTCCCTAAAGACAAACTATTGAAGTCATGATGACAAATACCAACAGAGCTTGAACAAAACAAAACCAGTATTACCTCATTTTACTACTACACAACTGACACACATAGAACATTTGTACTAATATATGTCACTACAATATTCATATTAAATACATTCTGTACATAACTTGTAATTTAAATTGATTGTGATTCCTGGTTCCCTTGTAGTTGAATCAGGACACATATTCATTCATGCCAGTAATGAATACATATTGTTATTCGAAAGTTTATCAGTGACTCTTTTAAGATATCTTTGTAGAGTGGTATATGTATGTGAGTGTCACAGTGTTGTCAAGAGTAGTGGATTAAATTAAATTGTTTATCTGTCTGTTGTTGTGACTTACACTTCACCATACTCATACCCTAGACACATAACGTAGCATCACACTATTCCAGAATAATTCTGACTGAGATATATAGATATGTGGTAGCAAGTAAGGTTATCTATAATACACTACTCTTAATAGATATAGATACCTTCACAGCTGATCTCAGTCAGTACACTAAGTTCCCTATAAGTATTTATAACTTCCCACTTCACCACACCATCATAAAATCGGTTACATTAATAGCAATTCCTTATAAATGATGATGGCCGGTATAATCCATGGCCTTAAGAATAATATATATCAACTCTTCCTTTCAAAAAACACTATGGTCACCTAGCGAGACTATCCCGTCTCGAAGCTCTGCCAAAAAACCTAATGCCCGAGATTATTCGTTCTCAGTACAACTCAGTAACTTCGCTCAGGCGCGAACTAACAGCTTGAGATGTGAGCTCATCCGTATCTCTCCCCAAACTACTCAGAACATTTGAAAACTTTCCTTATTTTTAAAAAAAAAAACTAACTCATACTCAGTTGAGCTATGTTCCAAAAATACAGTACACAAAGCACCCAAATAAAAAATCTATCTCATAACTTTAAACGTGCTTACTAGCGTGTCTATAAAAAATCAGACCTGTACATAAGAATCCCAGACACTGGACTCCTACTCACAAACATGACTTAACAGATTACACCGACCCCCGGGGAAAAAATGATATCATCATATTTTTTTTTGAAAATTACATCGAACAAAAATGTGAGGTCGATCAAACTCTAATATCTACAACAGAGAATTATACTATATGTTAAGTCATCAATAAACCAACAACAGAGGGATGAAATTATGTGTAGAGTATGAAGATGAATTATGCAAAGAGAATCAAATTCAAACAAAGATGAAGTATATCAAGTATAGACAAAGTATGAATCTATAAGTGGAAAGTGAAAAGAGGAGATGAAATAAAATGAAGAATGACCAGCAATGAAATGTGTGTAGAAAAAGAAAGCAATGATACAACATGGCAACAATTTAAATTAATCAACGGGTTGTGTGTAAATAAATACAAGTATGGCAAAGCAGCATGGAACAAGAAGGCAATACATATATAAACCAAAAAAACAAACCAAAATCAAACAAAAAGAAAGCTACAATCTAAATAGAGCATAATAGGTAAGAGAAACAAGTTAATTAATTTATTAATCACTAATAATGAGCTTATTACTGAAATCAAAAACTAATAACGCGTATAAACCGTTACTACTGGTGCACAACTAAGTGCTAGGAAATGAAAATAAATAACAATGTCAGAAAAACACACATTTTCTAAATGTACATCAACACTGTTGTATATGAATAATATGCTAATAACGTGTCCCATAAAAGTCTAAGAACACAATATCAAAGCTCCAGCGGCCTTGGAAAGTCTTGTGAGCGCGTTGAGACAAAAATCATCTACTGCGGAGTCAGATTTCCGAATGACTTGAATGGTACAGTCAAACTGGCGCAAGGCGACACGTAGAACAGGTTGTTGAGTAACTGCATAATCATGTAAAAAATAGCTCCGATTTCCATCGAGAAGCCGTTCCTGCGAATAATCAAATGAAAATTTCTGTATGGTAACGGAAGGATATTATTAGAGAAAACAGTTAACTTTAAATTTAACCTACCGGATGTGGCCGTGCAAACTTCAGACCACTGTGTGATGTTAGTCGAACCTTCCTCTGAAAAACGAGAAAGGGTAGCAGTGAAAGTAGCACAGACTGTATTGAAATTATCAATAATATAGGGCGATAAAAGTGTCGAAGAAAATTGACGCATGTAATGACGTACAGGGAAGTCGTCAATATACACATGATACCAACGTCATGTTGAGTGTAGTGATGACCAGGAGCGTAATGATGGCTGACAATCTGAGATTTTGCGTAAGACAAAGGAAATGCAGTTGACAAAGGCGTATATCTGAAAGGCTGAAGTGAAGGCATAGCCTGTGTACTGGGCAAAGAAGAAAGCAAGAAATATACCATAAAGGTGTAAAAACAGACAGTAGTAAACTTGGACCTGCGTCGAAGTTTAAAAGGAAAGCAGTGAGTGCGACAAAAAGTAGTAAAAGACGAAGATACTGAGCTAACCGGCCCAGTAAGAAAGGTAAAGAAACTCATAAGATATAGATATGTACTAACCACCAAGTTCGTACATGAAGCAAAGAAAACACTAGTCATTGCAGCAAAGAAGTTGCAATCAACGTGACTGGATGTAGATTCAGTCGTAGCTATAAAGTTAGTGTGTGTGTCAGACAAAACCGAAGGATCTTCTTCTATAATAGTACTTAAAGAAGAGACAAAGTTAGAGTAAAGACGTACTGAGATATGTCGAACTGGGCTAAAAGAAGCACCAAAATTGGTATGATGAACAATAGTATCATCAATACTGCAAGATCGGACCACATTAGCAGAATGTACCTGGTGATAAGATTTTGGCATAGTCGTTAGCGTGGAGGCAGTAAGGTTATGTTGCCGTTCCCAAGCAGCAATTTGTACCGGCGTACACACCTTTATACCATGTATCTGTCCGACAGTAAGGTCGGCGATAGGCGCTCTGAGCATACATGCGTATATATAACCAGTAAAAAATGGTGTGGCAATGTGGACTACGGCAGTCGAAAAAGTCTCAACTGTCCCAACAAATGTCTCACATTTCACCATATTACCTGTGGCGCAAGATGGATGAACTAGAGACTGTCTAATCCCAACAGTCGTGCATCCCGAATCAAAGAGTACTGAGACGGGATTACTATTCACAAATCCCTTGTGTAGTGTTAAAGATCCTGATCCGTCATGTGCCGACAAGGCTGAAATCGTCGGGAGAGTAGGTAGAGGATGACCACAACTCAGGGTAGTCACCGCTGTAGGCTGGAATAAAGTTGTGCACTCAGGGCACTGAGATGCTCGATTGAAATCGAAAGCAGAACAAGCCTTAGCATTAGAGACATTATTATTATTGTAACCCTGATTAACAATAACCTGAGGCTCCTGTTGAGCAGAGTTAGCATGGCGATGCGATCTATCATTTTGATATCTACCACCATATCGCGATCGATCACAACTATTATCTCTATTGGGACCATTGTTATTTTCTCTATTGGGACCATTATTATTCTTTTTATTGGGACCATTGTTCTGATTAGAACCCCAGTGAGCATTGTTGCGATTACTATTTCCTCATTGATCAAAATATCTATTAGATGAATTTTGTTGCCTTCGAGTAAAATTACTGTAAGGTTGATAATCCCTAGTGTAGTTATCCCTTCCATAATTTCCAGAATTGTTGGAACCAAAATGTTGAGATCCATTAAATTGTCTCCAGTTTCTTGGAGAAGGAGAATTACTACGTGATGGACTTCCTTGGTACTGTCTAAAATCACGATAATCTCCCTTACCAAAATTGCGATCAACACTTTGTGATCTACGGCGAAAATTAGAACCATATGGTAATGCCGAAGCCACGGGTAAACCTTCTCTGACTCGAAAGTGGCCAGCAATTACATTTGGGCGTGCCGTTACGTATTGGCGACAATATTGTTCCATATCGTTCAAGTTTGTAGGCTTTCGCTCATGTAGAAAGGAAAGAAAAGCAGTGTTAACTGACGACATGACTTTGTCACGAAGCAATAAGTCCATGAGGGCTTCATATGTGTGCTCAATCTTTGAGAGCTCAACCCAACGTGAGAACGTAAGACGAATATTTGCTATAAATTCAGAAACATCTTTTCCAATCTCTGGCAATGAAGATTTAAAGCGGAGACGGTAGCCGTCTTCATCAAGTTGGTATTTTTGTAATAAGACAGCTCTGACAGTATCGTAGTTATTCTTATCAAGTCCTTCCAACATACTTACAGCTGTCATAGCTTCACCTGAAAGTAGTTCCATAAGTCGTGTACAGTATTCCGACTTATCTATATTGTGAGACTCACATGTGAGTTCAAACCCATTCAGATAAAATAAGACGTCATCGGAGATAGGTCTAAAAGGAGGCAATCTGATTTTATAGAAATTAGAATTTGTCCTATGTGAAGTTGTTTGATTGTCCGTAGCATTGTGTGCATTATTTTTATTCGTTAGCTTCATTTTTTTCAAGTTCCATAGAGAACAACTTTTACTCGTGAAGTCTACGGTTTTCGTTCTCAGTAGCTTCCCTTTGAAGTTTTTTGTCTTCAGCTTCCATTTGAATTTTATATTTTTCCATTTGAAGTTTTTTTATTTTCAGCTTCCATTTGAAGTTTATATTTTCAGCTTCCTGTACTTTTGCATACTCAACAAGTGCAAATTGTTTCAACTCTTCAGGCTTCATACCAAGCGCCTTCCCTTGCTTGATGAAATAGTCCAAACTAGACATTATGCCTTATTTTATAAGATATTTAACTTATCTAAGATATTATCTAAAAAGTTAATCTTATCCCTAATTAATGGGTGGCAAGTCCTTATTAATAGAACTTGTATAAATATAACATATAATTATAAATCAATCATTAAGTGTATAACATTAAGACAAGAAATACATGATGAAGGTACGAAAAATGACAAAAACCAAGACGAAATACCCTAGACAAATGATAACGTTCGCAGAATCAAATAAACAAGAAAGCAGAACTAAAGAAAAAAATATTGCAAAGAATGCAATGACACTGCGAAAGGAATGACAAGATAAGCAACAGCACAGTGTATAAACAAAAAAAAATGTATAGAAATAAATGATAGTAAGGTTGAGAATGACAATTACAAACTAATTAATCAAGAAACTAAGGCACAGAGAAAAGATACCACAATAACGACAATAAAACAGTTCATCACACCTAAAACAATGGTGTCACAGATCGCCAAACACAGTGGACTGAAAATCCATCAGCAAAAAATTCACTGGAAATTCCACTGCGGGAAATCCGCAAGAGTGTTCCTAAAGAACGCTTACGTAGGCCCTAGAATGAAATACTGGGATGTTTCCTATCGTAAGTCACCTCCCAACCAAACCCGAATAAACATGGAACATAGAACACTAAGAAGAAAAAAATGGTACACATTATAAAGAAAGGCTCTTTAACGCATACAGTGGTACAGTGCACATACATAAAACCACTTATCTGCAATAAAGAATTCCCGGCCTTAGCGACAACGACAACGATGGGCATCGGGATTCACACTGTATGTTGCAATCCAACGTTGATAGGTACAGGAGCTCCTAGTTGAAAATGAAATTCAGACAAAATACTTGACATCTAGTCTTGACATTGGACGCTGAAATCTTGACTTGGCAACCTTGTACTCCTAGTTTCTCAAGTCTTAAAACGTAACAGTTGACGTCTAGTTGAAACTTGTTCACGAAAACTCGCACTGGCAACACTGTATCTTGACTTGCACACAACAAAAAATTCGATAGATGATTATAGGGCGAAACTGTCCAATTACTTGTTTTTCTGTTCGTACCCCATATCACTGGAGACACCACTTCTGTTACTGTGTAGAAATTCATTCAAGCTGTTCTGTTAGTGTTTCTGTTATTGTTGAATGTTCGTTACAGTTGTTCTGTTACTGTTGTTTGTTTGTGGTGGGTGTTGTGGTGTAGTACCACTGGCAAGGTTGTTGTCATTAATGTCGGGCTTACAGCAGTGGCCGACAGTTGTATAATATGTAATGGGCGAATGTCGTGAATTCTTTAATTACGTATGTCTCTGGTATCACCCACACAACTGTAACGCCAGGTTAGGAAATCCACCAACGGGTAAGACGAATAAGGTTTCCAACTATTACACAGTTTATTGAACACAGCAACATCGACATCACAGACAGTACATTGTCACAGGTTAGAACAGCGTGCATAAACCATGGCAAATAGGGTGCAGAACATAGCAACTCACTGTACATTACATTAGTATCCTCCATAGGAATATAAATCATATCAAATCTCTAATTGGTTGCATACACAGCAACTCACAGTACATTGCATTAGTATCTTCCATGGGAATATAGTGAAAGTACATATCCCATCATAAAATCGGTTACATTAATAGCAATTCCTTATAAATGATGATGGCCGGTATAATCCATGGCCTTAAGAATAATATATATCAACTCTTCCTTTCAAAAAACACTATGGTCACCTAGCGAGACTATCCCGTCTCGAAGCTCTGCCAAAAAACCTAATGCCCGAGATTATTCGTTCTCAGTACAACTCAGTAACTTCGCTCAGGCGCAAACTAACAGTTGAGATGTGAGCTCAGCTCATCCGTATCTCTCCCCAAACTACTCAGGACATTTGAAAACTTTATTTTTTTTTTTTTAAATAGCTCATACCCAGTTGAGCTATGTTCCAAAAATACAGTACACAAAGCACACAAATAAAAAATCTATCTCATAACTTTAAACGTGTTTAATAGCGTGTCTATAAAAAATTAGACAGGTACATACGAATCCCAGACACTTGACTCCTACTCACAAACACGACTTAACACCTATAATTGCACTAATGCGGACATATTTACATAAAACTTTGGCTTCAAATTTCCGCAACCCTAGCTACATTAATCCACTCACACACTTTGCATGCACATGACCCAAACTACCAATTATCAGTATGATTACATGCGTACGATAGCCTATTCATTAATTTATGCAGTCAGTAGATATTACTTATCAAATTTATGTTGGTAACATTTATCTAAATGGGCGTCATATGGTATATCATATATACATTTGCATTCATGCGCATACATACCTCCACACATACGCTCTTATATATTCAAATGTATGGACGTACACTTCCAATGCCCTTTTAGACATATTTTCCTTAAATAAAAATTATTCAAATTGTTAAGTTCAAATAAACAAGGGTTACTTCCTCAACAAAAACTAAAAGGGAAACTTATAAGACAAATTTGTTACACCAATCGAGTGAAACCAAACGATGTTTACACTTATTTACAAACGTACAATTATTTTCCTTGTTGGACCCTGTTTGGACGGAAGACGCCGCTAGACGGATGGATGCAGTCAGCGAACCAGAGCTGACCAAGACCCTACTTTACCTCCAAGTGGTGGTCCTGAAAACAGGCTGCACCACTCAGAGCCGGATTAACGTAGTAGCAAAAGTAGCATATGCTACGAGCCCCGCGCTTTTTGGGGCCCCGCGCCAATAAATATGTACATAATTTTTTGGTCATCTTCTAATACGAGCGTTAAACCAATGATCTTGTGATTTATGCCATCTTTAGCTCCTTTTCATTTGGTGTCACGAAATTGTGAGAGAAAAAGCATAAGAGGGTGACTTAGTGTGACTCTTCATTATTTTTATCTTAACGGTTTGCGGACGGAAGCAGTCATTTTCTTTGGATTTGTTGAAAGTCTGTACACCTTCTTTTCTGCTTCTACCTACCGGTGGGGTCTCCTTTCTACTGCATTATGTGCTGGTGGTACTCATAATAAGTCCTATTTGCCCTTTGTGAAAAGACTGTCAGATACCAGGTGGTCCGCTCGGGCAGATGCAACAAAAGCACTTTTACACAGCTTTTCTGCAATAAAACAAGTCTTAGATGATATTTCAGATAACAATGATCAAAAGGCAGAGTGTCGTCAACAGGCTCGTGGTCTACTTTCAACCATGATGAGGTTAGAAACAGGAATAATGATCATGCTGTGGGATCAAGTATTACAGCGTTTTCAAATGACCAGTGCTTCTTTGCAATCTTCTGACCAAGATTTGAATACAGCTTGTGCACTCTATGAATCCCTGCGGGGGTATATTCAAGCTATGCGGTCTACTTTTGCAGACATAGAGCAAAAGGCCAAGGATCTGACTGTGAACATTATCAAGAACAAACTCGAAGAAAACACAAACGAAATCGAGAGTATGATGATTTCAGTGGTTCCAGCAAACTTGATGAATCTCGAACGCCTTCTCAGCAGTTTAAAAGCCGAACATTTCTTGTCCTTATTGATAGCTTGCTCTCTGCCTTGTCAAAACGCCAGAAAGCTTATCAAAAGTTGAATGATGTATTTGGATTCCTTCGTCAGTTACAGTCGTTTACACCTGAAGAGGTGGTAACGAGATCATCGAATCTTATTAAATCATATCCGGAAGAAAGTCTTTGTGAAGAACTTGTGCAGTTTACAGAACTGTTGAAAACTGATCTTGCTTCTCATATTGGCACTACTCTAGACCTTGCAGAGTTACAGTTTTACCGTTTGATAATTGACAATTCTTTGGAGTCTTGTTTTCCAAATGTAGAAATCGCCTTGCGCATCTATTTGTCACTAATGGTAACCAACTGCAGTGGAGAACGATCATTTTCAAAACTAAAACTTATTAAAAATGAACTAAGGAGCACCATGGGTCAAAAGAGATTGTTACTTTTGATAATGATAATTACTATGCAAATTAAAAATGTATGTGTTCAAATATATTTGTGTTGTTTTATTGTTTTTTTTTTATATAGGCCCCGTACTAGCTTAATCCGGCCCTGGCACCACTGCAGTCTGGCTGAAAGAGTAGGGATCGATGTGTGAAGGCAAACCCGGTCCCAATTAATGTCGTGCTGAAGTCGGATGTGTCGGCCGAAAGGTGCAAATATCGCAGCTTTACTGTAAACGGACACAATGCAACCAACGCCCTTTTCGGGACGAAGGAGAAGAAGGTGAAGGACCCTGTTCAAAATATGCTCCATCTAGAATGAAGAACCGAGAATTTTTTTTTTTTTAAAGTGAAGTTTATTTGCTTTTCAATTTCATTTTACAAAACTTTGCGTTTTACAACAAGTAAGAATGAAAATACATTGCAATATAAGGATTTTCAATTAATTTTACAATACATGTGTATGTTAAAGTAGTTAATATTTGAGATGGAAAATTACATGGCACTAAAAGAAATGCCTTTTACCCGCAGGTACTTTCGTACACATGCTTAATTGATTTTATAAGGGATCGCACGCACACACCCACAAGTAGAGGGTATGGCTGTGTACCGGGCTAAGCCGGTACTAGCAGGTGCTCGGATACTATGTTGCCTGAAAAGGGCCCAGTTTAAAGATGGTCATTCTGTCTCAAGACGCAGCAATAGAGACCGCAGTCAGCGACTCATAGCTTGACTGCCTGCGTCAGGACCAGCGAACCAGAGCTGGTCAAGACCGCACTCCACCTCCACGTGGTGGTCCTGGAAACAGTCTGCAGCTGTGCAGGCTGGCTGAGCGAGTGTGGATCGAAATGGGAAGGCAAACCCGGTCCTAAAAAATGCCGTGCAGAAGTCGGATGTGTCGACCGAAAGGTGCAGATATCGCAGCTACGTTGTAAACGGACACAACGCAACCACCGTCCTTTTCAGGGCGAACGAAGAAGAAGAAGAAGAAGAAGAAGAAGAAGTTTGCAAAAAACGTGTTTACATCCGAGTGCGGGAGGGGGGGATTTCGGATGATGTGCAACAGTTGGGCGAGCTCTGCTGAGTAGCCACGTGGGCTTAGCAGACACT
Source organism: Oreohelix idahoensis (assembly GCA_024509875.1). Taxonomy (NCBI): domain Eukaryota; kingdom Metazoa; phylum Mollusca; class Gastropoda; order Stylommatophora; family Oreohelicidae; genus Oreohelix; species Oreohelix idahoensis. The sequence goes on from JAMPIV010018523.1 coordinate 49,200, forward strand.
GTCTTTAAGATAGGGACGGGAGTTATTTTTACCCGTACTCAGTGCGGTGTGAAAACCAGATTAGATTTTTTTTTTTTTTTTTTTAGTTAAGTTCATTTGCTTTTCAATTCCAGTGTACAAATTTGTATACATGTTCCATTTATAGAAAGTACATTTTGAAATTTCATATAGAAAAATACAAACAAACTTTCGTGTACTCTCAAAACTTTCATTTGCACCCTTAGAAGATACATATCTTAAGAACTGGGAGAGTAAAGTACAGTAGACATTCAAAAAATCCGGCAACCTCCGGACCTGAGGAGTGCCGGATTTTTTAAAATGCCGGATTTTTTATGGTTATATATTCTGTATATATTTAACAGAAAATGACTACCTGTACACTTTATCTGCGATCGACAATGCACGATGTTTACGTTTTACACCACTTCTTTTATTTGCTGAATCCATAATGGGGCTAAACAGCAGCAAATAAATGATAAAATGAGAAGGAATGAGCAGGAATGCCTGTTAACACGTGCAAGCAAGACCCAACAGCTGCATCAAAACATAAACTGCTCCAGAAAACAGTGGCGCGCCAACGCGGTAAATTTAAAAATGCGCTCCGAAATCCATGCCGGAAATCTGAAGGAACCGGATTATCGATGGCCGGATTTTTGAATGTCAACTGTTGTAACCTAAAATCATCCGATGAAAAGGGTTTGAAATTGGTTTGTAGTCGTGTTAAGGAGCTGCACCAGCGCAGATACACACGTGTATATAACCTAAGAATCGAAAGGAAGGGGGGGGGGGGGGGGGTTCGAACAAAGAACACTTGAAACTGTCGCTGGGGCGAGATAGGACTGTGTTCCGACAGCGAGCCGGTATCAGCTGGTTTACGAACACAAGGGATGCCTTGGACTTTTAGGAGGCGTACCGGGGGAGGAGAGAAAATATTGAAAGACCAAATTAAAAGAGGGTCGTTGGTATTGAGAGGGGATTTTCCCACCAAATTTTGGTACATACATTCACATTGTTAGTACACATTGTAATACCATACAAAGCCAAACATGTTCATATTCAAAACGTCTAATACATTTTTGATGACATCTGATGCATTGTTCTAAACAAAAGCGGCAGTACCCAATTGCCAAACATATTTTCCCTCGTTTTTTTTTTTTTTTTTTTTTGTGATCTTTATTTCTTTAAATTTTCAAAACATGTGTATTTTACAACAGAGAGTATGAAGATACAAATAAAAACATATACATTTATATTTTTGAAACTATTCCTGCATTCGATAAGAAACTGTTCTTATTTTCTGATAAGAGCAGATTTTTTACTGTACATTCATGTAAATTTGACGTTGATAATTTCAAGGGGAAATAGGGGAAGGGGGGGGGGGGGGGGGGGGGAACCCCAAAGTAAAAACATTTTTATATTCGTGCAAAAATTTATTTTAATCAAACACGAGCTGGGCTCTTGTGTGCTGTTCTTGTTTACCACTGCCGCCTGAAGCCACTCGGTTTTTTGCTTCTCTGAAGGAGATGTTTTTTGTTACCGATTCCTTCAGTATGGTCTTTGTCTCATAGAAGATCGGACATCCACGGTATCTTGCTCCGTGGTTCCCAAGACAGTTTGCGCAGGTTCTGTTGGAGTTGCGCACTTTATAGTTGCTATCATCTTTCGCATGGGGACATTCATTGTAGGTGTGACTTCCCGCACAGTATCGACAAACTGGCTCTCTCCTGCATGTTTTTTTAGTGTGCGAGAATTGTTGGCAGTTTGAGCACTGCATAACAGGAGGAACCAACGGGCTGTTCACCCGTTTGCCAGTCACTTCGATTACGGAAACAACAGCAAATGGATTGATTTGCCGTTGCCCTAAAGACGCCAATAGGCGTGATGGGAAACAATGGCAAAGAAAACCTATCTGCTGTTGCCCTAAGACGCCACTAGGCGTAATGGCCACTGACTGCTTTGACGGTCGGTGGCTAAGGACGGAAGAAGAGAGAAGAGATAACAGGAGGAATGTACTCTTCTGTTTTTCGACATCTATCGTCTAGGTTGAGTTGCCTTGGTCTTGAAGACCCCTCGATAGTTACGATAATCAAGTTGGTGTCCTTCTTGTCCCATGTCTTCAGTCGTTCCACCTGTGTAATTTTTATGTTCTTGTTTTCTGTTTGCAGGCGGCTGTGGACTTCTTGTGTAGATCGATTTTTGTCGACCCCTCTTACAACTATCTTTTTGGTCTTCTTGAAGATCTCCACAGTAGCTTTAATCTGGTGGGGCAGCTGGACTTCTTTGTGTCCGGATTCAAGTTCGACCATCAGTTGGTTTGTCTGCTCCGTGTTGTTTAGAGCTATTATAACTCCGTTGTCGTGTCGTGAAACTTTAGAGATACTTCTCCTGCCCGTTATTGCCTCAAAGATACCGATCACTTTGTCGTCGGGTAAGGCCCTGAGCGAGGCCTCACTTCCTGACGTCTGGGTGATCTTAATTATCCTTTCCTGCAGTGCCACGTGGGAAACGGCATTCTTTTGCTGTTGAAGTTGGCTCATTCCGACATCTGTCTCAGTTTGAGCGTGCGGTCTGCGGGACTGAGTCACATTCTGGCTGGTTGTCTGCCTCTGATCTCGTTTTACCGAATTTTTCTGGTCGCTGTGTGATGGAGGTTCGACTGTGATATCTTTGTTTGGTGGTGCTTTAACTTTGACGGGCTTCAAAACATTGCTATCTTCTGTCTTCGAAGTTTTGTGGCCGTGTTTTGCAGCTGTTGTCTGGTCACTGCACACTGGAGCCGCCGCCTCGACATTGTGCTTTATCGGTGATGTTACTTTGTCAGTCTTCGGCCCCGATGCTAGAAGTTGGATTAATCGTGCTCTCTGGCCGACTCTCGTGGTTCTTTGCTGGTTCTTGTTTGCTGCTGCTGACAAGCGTTTGAGGGCTTCTATAGATTTTCCTCTTTTTCGCATTTGGCTTTGTACGAACCATTTTAGTATATTTCTATCGAACAATGTGTGAGCGCTGTGGACGTCCTGAAAAGGACGCTGGTTATAGTGCTGTCTTCCCGAAAGATCCGTGAAAAAGATGATCCATAAGATCGCCGAGATACTGCTCTTAAAAACTGCAAGCTGAAAGACTAGTTTTAATACTATAACGTAAGACTGGCCGCAAAAATTTAACTAATAAAAATTGTAATTTTTTAATTATTCAAAAAATAATAATAATAAATTGCATTTGTTTACACAGTGCATAGCGCTTGACGTGTATTCTTATATGTTTACTTAATATAAAAGGATAAAAAATATTTTACGGGGTTACAATATAAAACTAATAATGTATTTCTTTATTTTTATTTTTCCTTGGTTAATTAAACATTTAATTTTTACTTCCCTTGACAATACTAAAGTGCTGAGTCTGTTATTTCCCTTCATGCTGCGTTTTAACACTGTCAGAGACACCACTTGTCTTTTATCATCATCATCACCTGCTGCTATCTCCACACGAAGGTCAGCAGCAATGGATCTGCAGCGGCTTCCGTCTCTTGCCTTGATAGTTCTTTCCTGTCAATCTCTTGATGTTATCTTCCCAATTATAGCACTGCCTTCGTCTTGCACGTTTGCCTTCAGCTCGGCATTCCATTATGGTCTTTAGCAAGCTGTTGTCTTTTCATATGGCCAAAATATGTTAGCTGTTTGAAAATTTTTTCAATGTATAGAATTAATAGGGAATTTTTACTTATTAATTTTTTTTTTTTTAATAAACTGTTTGAATTATTTATATCAACATGTGGTGCCGTGCCAATACATATACAAATGTATGCACACACACACACACACACATATATATATATATATATAGATATATATATATATATATATATATATATATATATATATATATATATATATATATATATATATATACTTACTCATATACATATAATTGACGCAGCGAACGTCTGACAAGATTAATCTTTCGAATATTTTTTTTTTTTAAATAGGTGTTTGCTACTTTTCTAGCACGCTCCTTTCAACCGTCTACCATATACATGGAGCTGTTGGTTATATCAGGACGTGTTTCATTTATTGTAATATGCTTTTGTTAGTATTTAATTTATAATATATTATCTCTAGTAGGGTTTTTTATTTTTTTATTTTTGTAGTTATAGTTCAATGTCGTTTTGTTACCCCCAAAATATGATATTGTCTAAACTGATATGTTTTTATGTTTCACTGGAGGGTTTTTGGTCAATCCGTATTTATCTGGGGGGAGTCTTTCACCAATGTAGAATTTTTGAATATTACTGACTTTGGGTCTGTTATTTGTCATAATAATTCAATTAAAATTAGATCTGTCCTTTAAAGTTAATTGCAGTAGTTGACACAATACTAATAACATAAATGCTTTACAAAAACTCACAATTGTTTTAAATTTTTATTTAAACTATTACGGTAAACTTTATAATTTAAGAAAAGAGTTGCAAAAAAAGAAACAAACGTCCTATAGGCAGCTTGGTGCAACAAGACGATACCAAAGGATTGGGAGATTGCCATCATAACACCGATTTTTAAAAAGGGTGACAAACGACAGTGTGGAAACCATATACCCACAAACAACAGAAATCATTCAGGTAAAGAATTGTAACAGCCAATGTAATCATTAATTTTATTTTCGTTTAATTATTTCCCTTGGCTGTCAAAATAGAGTAATAACAATTTATTTCCAAACTATTTCCGTGTAAAGAGTCCTTGAACGATTTACAAATGTTTTATTTTTAATAATGTTTTTTTCTGTCATAACTAACATTTGTTGCTACAAAATAACCTCATGGCCTTACATTAGGGTTCCCATTCGTCCCGTTTTTCCCGGGACAGTCCCGTTTTTTGATAAAATGTCCTGGTGTCCCGAATTTATTCCAAATGTCCTGCTTTTTAAGGGTCCTTCCTGAAAAAAAATCTTTGGGTATCGGATTTTATTCCGTGTTTTAGTAGTGTTACTTTATCAATTTCTGGTTACAGTGGACCCTCGGTTTGAATCTCGAACAAAAATTCGAAAGTCGACCAAAACAATGTTCAGTGAGCATCTACCAAATGATGTAATGCGTATTAGCATTATTATACAGTATTTTTATCGTTTTTCATCCGCATAATGCCGAAACGTAAGTGCAGTATAAATGATAACATTACAAGAGAATTTCCCTTCATTAAAGGTGTAGATGAAAATGTGGAATGTACTTTATGCAGCTCTAAATTTTGCATTTCACATGGTGGTCGGTCAGACGTAGTCAACCACGTGAAAACGAAACAACATAAAGGTGCTGTTGAAAGTAAGGCTTCCGACAGCAGTATAAGTCATTTCTTAAATGCGAAAACCCAGAGTGAAAAGGAAATGGAAAAACAGTTATCATTGGCAGCACAGGAAGCAACCTTCGCTTATCACACGGCGGTGCATAACTACAGGAAGGCAGAAAAGTTTCTTACCACTACTGTGAGAAATCAGTTGCAAGAATTAGAAAAAGAAGGACACATAACAGTTTAAAAGTTTCAAAGCTATGCAGTAGATTTCTATGACACCTGCATTGAATATATTCAGGAGTGGTGTACACCATTTCTTACGCCTCTTCAGTCTATGGATTGGATCAATTTGAAGGGAAAGGAGTCTGTGACTTGGAAGAACATCCAAGAAAGCTACATATTCATGAAGACAGTGTCACAAAATTTTACTGTGAATGAAGAGGACTTACTTGATGAGTTTGCATGTGTGAAAAAATATTGTGAAAGCAAATTTGATGTGTGGAGTGAACTGAAGGATCAAAGTGTCAGTGAAAAATGGTGTGAGACGTTCGCTCATTTTACAAAGCAGGATATAAATGCTGAGAACCTGAAATGCCTAGTTAGTTTTTGTTTGGCACTGCCAGGATCCAATGCAGCTGTTGAACGTGTTTTTTCATTAATAAATGTGCTTTGGACAGACGAAAAAAATAGACTTAAAATTGAGACAGTGAAAGCTTTAACCATTATAAAGACCCATTTTAAGGATTTCTCTTGTGCTGAGTTCTATGTCCAAATATCAGAAGAAAAAAAAAGCTTCTTGAACAGTCTCATAAATCTGATAAATATTCTGATGAATCTGAAATATAAACTTGATTATTGTGTATTTTTTAAAGGTGCGATTTTTCTTATTAAGTAATGTTTGTAATTTAGAATTCTTTTTTAAAGTGGAAGTTGTGTTAGTTAATATGTGTATTTTTATAAAAGTATCTTATTTTAAGTGCAACATATAATATATAATAGATTTATTTGTGCTTTACCTTAATTTTTAACATGTCCCGTTTTTTTACAAAATGTCCCGGGTTTTTTAGGTAAAAATTTGGAAATGTCCCGGTTTTTAAACAAAACATTATGGGAACCCTACCTTACATGAAAAATCTTAAGGGGTAACAGCACTATTTCGGTATTATTCAAACTGTATTCTTCTAAATAAGAGATTTGCCTACTTTCGGCGATATGCGCAATAGTATACTTAGACACGAAATTTATCGGTTCTTTCATTACGCAACTGAAAAAATACGTGCCTACAGAAACAAATATAGCATTCATACAATGCCTGCGGGTAATACGTTATTAAATTTGATCGCGTCTTTGGACGTTTAACCTAAATAAATCTCTGTCACTTCACAACCGCATTGCAGTACATTTACTTTTGTTTTTAGATCGAGTTGGTCACGCGTTTGCAAAATGGCCACTTCTGTAGTAATAATCTGAAGAGATCACAATCTGTTTAGATTAAATGCAGCTTTCCTTTTTTGGTCAATAACAGTATTGGAGTCGGTTATATTAGAAAGCTTTAAAAAAAACATTAATTGTATCAAGGAAAAAAGATAACGGAGTCATACAATGCTCGTGGGTAATGCATGCTTTCTTTTGAATGCATGTCAGATTGTGGCTGTCATTAGTTTTAATATGTGTCGATACAGTTCTGTTATAATTAGAATCTGCGATTTAAAATTAACTGCCTCAGAATTACGCAGTATTGTTAACATCAGTGCTGAAAAGAAGACCTCTAAATCTTTTTAGATTTTCATTTACATTAAAAGTTTACAGTTGATAATTGTAAACTGTGTTGTAAAATAGAGAAAAGTGTGAATGTTAATCGTTAATATCAATTAATGATTTTATCATTCTTGTTCTTCAATTGTGTTTGATAAACAGATTTATTTAGTTAATGTCATTGGCTGAGAAAAAAAAGTCCCTTACCCGGTCATAGTAATATGTTGGAAATATTTTTAAAAATTTCTGTCAAAACTAAATGTTTTTTATATAAAATAACTCCGTAGCGTTTCCCGTAAGACCCGAATGAGTAACTCTGCCATATTTGACGATACAAGATCAAGGCGTGATTAATTGTATTAGGGTCAGACAGACATGAATTGCGCGTTTTATGTATATATAAGTCCTGGGAGGAATTTGAAGAAAAGCTACAAAAAGATGCTCAAGAAAACCAGAGATTGTTCTACAAGAACCCAAAGAACACGAGGAAGGAAAAACGGTGCCCTCTTAAATTAATAAGGGACAAGCCAGGCAAATTGCTTACTGTTCCAAAGGAAGTCATGGAAAGATGGAACGAATATTTCTCAGAACTCCTTGACGGTGGGCAAGGTCAAGCATCAGAAATGATAACGACTAGCCCAGAAGAGGAAACCAATGATGGTGAAGATGGCATAAAGATGGATAAGCTGAAGGCAGCACTGGAGAAAATCAAGATGGCCAAAGCAGCAAGGCATGATGGTATAACACCAGAAATAGTTAAGTACATGGGAGCAGCAGGCGACCTGTTACTCCTGAGGGTCCTATAGGCAGCTTGGTGCAACAAGACGATACCAAAGGATTGGGAGATTGCCATCATAACACCGATTTTCAAAAAGGGTGACAAACGACAGTGTGGAAACCATATACCCGCAAACAACAGAAATCAGTCAGGTAAAGAATTGTAAATGTTTCATTGCATAAAAGAAGGTAACATACGGAAGGGCTGGTTGCCAGGAAGTGCGAGCAATTAGTGCACTGGGTACAAGCCGTAATAACGACCGGTGCGTGCAGCACGTGCTACACATGAAATATGCGTTTTTAGAGTACCACGTGCCCCACGTATGTAATGTGTGAGTTTTAACGGCTGATTCCTTTGCTTTGGCGATCGCACTTGCCAGAAAACAGCATTTAGTGTTGACTGTACATAAATTTCACCATGCCACTATTGTCTGAAGAATAGCGTAGTCAAGCCATCTGGCAATCAGTAGCAGGATCGTCCGTTAGTGTTGTTGCTCGCTACTTCGGTGTATGCCGAGACACAATTAGGAACTTGCACACACGATTGCACACCACAGGGACAACTCAAGACAGGCCCAGAAGTGGTAGACCAAGGGTAACAACAGTGGCTGAGGACCGTTGCAAACGGATGGTACATCTCAGCAACCACTTCCAACATGCTCAGGCAACAGCATGTACGTTCCCAGGCTTCAAGACCATCAATAACTTGACGGTCATCAGACGCCTTCGAGAAACTAACATACGTGTTTACAGAACAACACAACGGTCGCGCCGGCTTCCGTGACACACTGAAGCAAGATATCAATGGGCCAGACAGCACCTCAGATGGACTAACAACCTGTGGCGTGCTGTTGTATGGTCTGATGAATCCAAGTTTTTTCGTAAACGGCAGAAGAGCAGGATCCGGATTCATCAAAAGAAAGTAAAAGGTATTCTTATAACTGCGTTCAGGAGGCAGCCAGTTTCCGCAGATGAAGTTTTTAGTTGGGGGGGGGGGGGGGGGGGGGGGGAGAAGAGGGGGGAGGGGTGAAGAGGGGGGAGGGGTGAAGAGGCGGGAGGGGGGCTATTACCGCTGAGCACAGAACCAATCTTGTCAGAATTGAAGAAACACTGACCGCAAATCGCTACATCCGTGACGCACTGCAGCCGCACGCTCTACCGTTCCTTCATCAACATGAACCGGGCCTAATTTGAATGCAGGACAATGCCTCGGCTCACAGACCAGTAGCAGCCTTAGACTACCTCAATGCAGCTAATGTGAACATCCTCGACCCTTGGTCAGCTCTGTTCCCTGACTTGAATCCCATTAAACATCTCTGGGACCATATGGTCAGAAGGGTGCCCATATGCAGCGCTTACTGAGGCATGGAACAACTTCCCAGAAGACCAGATCAGACGTTTGGAACTCTCCATGAGACGCTGCTGTAGTACAGTGGGCCAAGTTCAATGCGGTCACATTCGTTACTGAGTTTGTGATTTTTGTTTTGGACACAACACTTCTTTAAGGTACGACCACGTGACACTCGATTACTACATTTTTGTTTTTAAACCTAATTTATTTCTTTTAGGACATAAATCCCTTATCGAACTCCCATGTTTGCTTTATCAGTTTCTCGATGCACATTTATTGAGAACAAAATACAAGGTGTGACAGATTTCTTTTATTAGATAGTATAGAGGCATATCCCCTCTCAGTGACCCTGGTAAAATCTACTCTAGAATCACGGAACAGGGACTCATACGCCTAGCTGAGCAACAACTGGATGAGGTCCAGTGTGGCTTCCGAGCAAACCGAAGTACTCAAGACCTAATCTTCACACTCAGACAGCTGAGTGAAAAGGCCCTTGAGAATAAGAGCGAGATCCATCTTTGTTTCTTAGATCTGGAATAGGCGTTTGACAAGGTCCACTGGAGCAAACTTTGGGACTGTTTGGCAATGAAGAACATTCCAGCACGTCTGTTTCATGCTATACAGAGCTTCTAAAAGTCTTGCAGAAATTATGTGAGGACAGCAAACCAGTGGCGGATCTACTAAGAAACTAATGAAGCTTAAGCTTCAGGGCCCCTAATCCCGGAGGGCCCCCAAAAGCGACTTTAGTCCAAATTGCTTATACCCAAACTTCGTTGCTGGTTGCGAAGGGGCCCCCATAACAGTTCAAGCCTCAGGGCCCCAAAAATGTAGGTCCGCCACTGCAGCAAACCATAAGTCAGAAGAGTTCAGGACCATCACTGGTGTAAGACAAGGTGATATCCTGTCACCTTATCTTTTCATACTCCTCATGGACGATGTCATCAAGGCATGTAAGGATAGGACAAGAAAATATTCAGTGGAGTACTGGAAGACGAGACAGGTCTGTATTTCAAAGCTGGCATTTGCTGATGATGTTGCCCTTATTGCTAAATTAGAGGCACATCTTCAATCCAACCTGCAACTCTGGAAGGAAGAGCTGGAGAAGAGAGAGATGGTCATAAGCAGCTCTAAAACAAAAACCATGGTGATATTCGAGAGGAGAGAAGGCATCAGATTAAGCTGGAAGAATAGGTCCTGGAGCAGGTCAACCACTTTAAATACCTTGGAGCTGTCATAGACCAAAAGTAAGGTATCAAAGAATAGTTGGCTACCCGAAGAGCAGCAGCTGGGAGACTTTTCAGGCCATAAATCGAGGATTCCTCAGCAAAAGAGAAGTTGGTAAGAAGACAAAGATGGCTGTATACCGCTCCACTTATGTCCCAGTCTTGACATATGGATGCGAGTCATGGGCAATGACTACAAGCCACAAAAGCCAGATTCAAACTTCAGAAATGAGGTATCTGAGGAAGATGGTTGAAGTAATAAGAAGAGACATGGTCCGCAACAAGACGATACATCAAGGCCTAAAAACTCAACCCCTGCAGATCCAAGTAAACAGTCCCAACTAAGATGGTTTGGCTATGTTTGCAGAATGGGAGAAGATCGGCTACCACGACAAGCATGGGAATCTAAGAGAAAGGGGTCCAGACCGCCAGGACGACCCAGAGTCCGCTGGGAGGGCAACATTAGACAGTCTTTGAAGGACCGAGGACTAGAAGGGAACCAGGCCAGGAGGAAGACAGCCGATAGGATAGTATGGCGCTCTATCTTCCAAATCTTTATACCTCACGGTATAAGAGGAACGACTAAGTAAGTAAGTATATATACAAGCTGCAAGTACTCGGCGTTGCCCGGTTTTTCATGGTAACGGTTTATGAAACTTTTGAACATGTAACAATAAAATTGATATTTTGATAAAATTATATTCTTTGCTTTTTAAATTCACTTACGTTGCAATCAATATATACTGAAGCACATTAAAAACGCACCACCTGTATAATCCAGGAACAGAGTGTGAAATGTAAATATAAGTGTTTACAAGTTTACATATTTGGAATCTTTATTCATTTTCATATGAATCCATGCTGGTTATTAATTTGTACATTTGATTGTTATGAAATTCATTGCATTCTGTGCAGGCAAGGGAGAAAACCAAAAATGCAACCAATAAAAAAATTCATTCACACTATCCTCAGTATCTGGTATGTCCACTGTGTGCTTGCAAACAAGCTTGGCAGCGGCTCTGCATGGAACGCACAAGTCTCTGAAGGAAATTCCGGGGAATCAATTCCTATTCACGTGTAAGAGCAGCTTCGAGTTGTTGCAGATTAGCTGGAGAACCTTGTCTGTAGACTCTGCGTCCAAGCTCTTCCCACAGATGTTCTATAGGGGACATGTCTGGTGATAGGGCAGGCCAATCAATCGTCACAATGTTCTGCTGCTGTAGATATTGCAGCGTAATGCATGCAGTGTGCGCACGTGCGTTATCCTGCTGGAGAAGCTGCAAGTCTGGATAATTTGTGACGCAGGAGCAGCCAATGCATCCAGAACCTCATCTCGATATGTCACAGCATTAATATTTCCACGGAAGACGTGAAGAGGCAAGCGATGGTGAAAACTGAATCCTCCCAAAATGTGAATACTGCCACCTCCAAATCGGTTGTGCTGACGAACACAGCAATCTGCAAAGCGCTCTCTACACTATCGCCAAATCCGCATACGTCGATCAGCAAAGGATATGTTGAATCTGCTCTCGTCTGTGAATAGGACAGCATTCCACTGCAGTCTAGTCCATCTGACATGTTGCTCTGCCCATTGCAGGCGCTGCTGACGATGTCTGTGAGTCAAGTTTAGCCCAACATAAGGTCGTCTTGCAGTAAGGCCTGTATCTCTGAGTCGTCGTATGACTGTCATTCGAGAGACTTGCTCACGTCTACTTACTATTGCTCTTGCTGTTTGACTTGCCGGGAGAGAACGATTCCTTAGGTGACTCAGCACAATATGACGATCTTGCGCAGGGGTAGTAACTCGTGGTTGGCCACTCCGAAGTCTATCCCGGGCACTGCCAGTGGTAACGTAACGTTCATTAAGACGTACAATAGTGCTGTGGTGGCAATTCATTCTTCTGGCAATGGCCCGCGAGCTCATTCTGGTCTCCAACATACCATTGGCTCGTTGGCGGTCGTTTTCAGATAGTCGTGGCATTTCAAGCACATGTACTGGGTGTTTTGTCTCAACGGCCTTTTTATACCGAGTATACTGCCACAACGCGTACACATTTTCAGGGTCATAGCTGTTGAGAATCGTGTTGCACGTGTAACTTTCATTGTTTTCATGTAGTCTGTACACAAACCCGTGGGTTGAATAATGCACTTTCCATTCCAGCAGCCATTCGCTCTCTACCTCATGACAAACACGGGGAAAATCCATTCACACACTTTTGTTTTCCAGCTTCTCGGCATCAGTATATATAATAGTGGTGCGTTTTTAATGTGCTTCAGTATATTTGACTACATCGTGTCATATTTGCTGATCGTTATTTTCTACATTTATTATTGCAACATTATTCCAGTGCTTTTAAAAAAACGATATTTTTTATATTGCCGTTTGGGACAAAAATGAATAAATGTCATGGTGTGCCCACTCTGGAGCAAGAAACATATAGCTGTCCTTGTGAAAAGCATGGGTTTTCTAAGTTAATGCCTGCCAATTTAAGTGACTGTCCTTGACCGTGTTTATTGTCAATGCAAATGCAAGACGCACAGGATATTGAAGTCGCTTAAAATCATAATTCATATCAGTGGGGATCAGAGAAATGCGTGGAATGAATTCATCTTCTCCTCTGGCAAAACCTGTTAACAGTGTTGCTCCTATTACGTTTAACATGAAGTTCGTAACACATAATTTGGTTCCATTACAAAATTTAGGCGGATCAAGATTTCACAGTAATATATCGATGCAACGATGTTTTAAATTAAGTTATGCGGTAGCATTCCAGTTGGTTCTAATGAATTGAGGAACTTGGTCGGTTAAAATACATCCTGCTGGCTATCTATGACAGTGTCAAGAGATTTGTATGTTGTGTAAAAGCCTGACAGCTGACTGTCAATAATTTAAACCATATTAATTATTGTTTTTTGCTATAAAGTAAAGTAGGAATAAAAATAAAACACAGAAAAATGAAGTATCGGATGCATTCGAATAGTGCTTCTTTTTGTTTAAATGTGGATCTATATATTTTTATTGGGCTGAATTGCTCTGTTTCTGCTATGGCTATCCTGTAGTTGTTGAGCCGTTTTGGGTGGTGTGTGGTTCGTACTCTTGGAGTCAGTGTCAGGGTGATCCTTTTCTTTGGGGTGACTTTCGTGGATGTGCCTCTTTGCTGGGGTCACTACCAACTGGGCGCTCTGATGTTTATCAGAAAATAACAGCACCTGATCAAGAGTTTCGGCCAGGAACCGTCTCATGTCAGGCTTGAGCAATTCCTTGAACTGCTCCATGATTATCATTCCCTGCACCAATTCGTACGATTCGTCAAAGAAGGTGAGGGACCCCTACTTGTCCAAGTACGTATCAGACGTGCAGCAAACTGTCAGAATGACTCAACCTTCTGCCTCTTTTCTTCACAAAACGTACTCTGAAACGTCTGTGCGTTCAGCTGGAAACATTGAAGCAAGGCTTTCTTCAACATGTCATATTTGTTCTGTTATTCCGGTGCCATTTTGAGGAACACATCATACGCAGATCCCCTCAGACTCTGAGATAGCTTCATGTTGTATCTCTGCCTATCTAAGCCATATGTAGTAGCTAAAGATTCGAATGTAGACAAATAGATATCTATTTCATCTGAAGCCTCACAGTAGACATCTAACTGATAAGAGGCCGCAGTAGGCATCATCCCGTGAGAACTATTTTCCCCACTACTACCTTGGGACCTGCCCCACCCACTAACACTGGAATTAGATTCGACTCTCCTTCCCTCAATTTCTAGTTCCTTTAGTCTGATTGCGTGGGCTCCGTCAGCCTGTTTCTTTACGAATGCCCTCTTCTTTTCTCGCTCCTCAGCTTCATGTTTCCTTTGTGCTTCTTCTCTTTTTTTTTCTTCTCTTCTCTGTCTAGCCTTCTCTCCTCATGGAGAGCGGCTTTCTCTTTCTCTGCTCTGTCCTAGTCCTCCTTCTATTTCTATTTCTGTTCTCTTACCGAATTCAGAAGAAAGTCAGAAAGTTCTACGCAGAAAACCCTAAATCTTTACCTAAGTTCAGGTAAAAGGTGTGAAGGTTTTGGGAGTCGGCCATTCTGAGCAAGAAGTCTATTTACAGGCTACACACCAATGCAATAATATTAGCAACTTTCTAATACAAGTAACTATCTGCCTAAAATTATACATTAACTACAACAAAAATAGGCCTCAGAAATGAACTCTATTTTCCACCTTCACGAATTACTTTAGAGAAAATTTACTTTTTACGACGTATTAAATTATTCTCTTTAGTTATTTCACCTTATTATTTTATTTATTTACGGCAACTCGTATGGTCAGATCTATCTATAATCTAACTGACAATACCCTTCCAGTAAATATAAACTTTCTGTTAGCCTTCGGGGGGAATTAACCTTCATGTTCTATAATCCGGGACGGGACCCCAAATTGTCACGGCTTGCCTTCCCTTGCTCTGCAGTAGTGGCCCAACGGTGGCCAAATCCTAGAGTATCTAATTTGGGTCTTCAAAGGTGTCTACCTTTGCACAAGATTACTGTGACGAAATCAGTTGTGCACTTTTCATAACTTTCGTTCTCTCCGGCAATATTAATTCATTACTTCATTTTCCTCACCGATCCTTCTATTATTTGACATATTTTATGCACCTACATTTTTTACCTAGCCGCTCCCAGACTTATTTATGTTTCACCATGTGAATCATAGCATGACAAAGCTAATTGACCAGGTCAGCGGAAAATACTTTTATCACTTGAGTCGTCAAGCCACCTTTTATGCAGACAGTAAACGTGAAGAGGAATAGCGACTTTGACGTAATTCAATTCCGGGGCCAGCGACAAACAGGCATGTGACCACCTGGGTTCGCGGTCTGTCTGACTGAGAAAGCCGTCTGAGAGATGTACGAAGACACAAGTAATAATTAGATAATCACTACCGATGGACGTTCTGTATAAATAATACTGATAACCCGTCTGGGGAGATTATGTTGGGCAGGAAATAAGTTCACAGAAGTGTTGGTAAGGTTGCATAAGGTGCAATCGGAAGTATTACTGACATATCTGAAAGAGGTCACGCGTTTACATTTTAAAAGTGATAAATTTAAAACACGCGAGGGATAGAAATGATTTAACACCCCGACCCACCTAGTTCTAAAGGTATTGGATTGGTTTAATTTGAGAGGCGTAATAGACATTGGATTTCATTGGCAAATTCGTCGGAAATACAATCTGGGACTTGAACTGAGAATTGGGAATATAATCTAGCGAAATCGGAGACACAAATCAGACTGCATCGCCACGTCAAGCTAGAAATTCCCGAGAGCCATAAGGATCGGACAAAGGATTCCAACATTAGAAGTGAAAGATCGAAGTATTTGGGGGTCTTTATATCTTAAAAATATCTCTTTAATATATATCCAGAACATAATATGCAAGAGATTCTACGATTATAAAACAACCATATCGATTGGAGGCCGACCTCTTTGCAATCTACGTTTTGCTGATGATATTGATCTTATAGCTGGAACAGAATCAGAACTTCAAGACCTTACCTCTAGACTGGAGAAAGTAACAAGAAGGTATGAGATGGAAATTAATATAGAAAAAAAGCAAGTTATCGGTGAATAGCAATAAGAAACATGTTCCGACCAACATTACGTTAAATGAACAAACATTAAAAGAAGTGAACACCTTTAAATATCTGGGGTCCACTATATGTAGTGATGGAAGAGCAAGTTAAGAAATCAAGACAAGACTTGAGATGGCCTCAGCTGCCATGACAAGGCTGAATGTGATCTGGAAAAGTAACATCAGTTTTCCTGTGAAGATCAAATTATACAAATCACTTGTATTATCTATTCTCTTGTATGGGTGTGAGGGCTGGACACTCACTGCAGATACGGAGCGAAGGATTCAGGCTTTCGTGTATAAATGTTATAGAAGAATTTTTCGCATTTGCTATAAAGAGCACAAAACAAATGTCTATGTTAGAGAGAAAATAAACACGTATGCAAGCCACCAAGAACAACTTTTGTCAGTAGTGAAACGTCGAAAGCTTGCCTAGTTTGGTTATGTAACTCGTCATGACTCCCTTTCTAAAACGATCCTCCAGGGAACAGTCGAAGGTAAACGGAGAAGAGGAAGGCAAAGATAACATCAAAGGCTGATAACATCAAAGAATGGACAGGGCACGGTTTTTCCACACTTGTACGCATTGCTGAGGATAGAGAGCAGTGGAAGACCCTGTCTGCTGATGCTTCCACCATGGCACTCCTACGACCCATGACGGGTTATGGTTTGAGAATATGATGATATCTTAAAATAGAACCCGCAATGTTAAATACAAAGACTACATAAGGGACCAGATCGAAGTATTTGGGCGTCTTTATAACTTAAAAGAGAATCCCCAATTTTTAATACAAAGACTGGAAACTTCAGTAATCATAAACACGAGTCACAAGAGGAATAATAAAATTACATAGACAAGTAATTGGAAGCATCGCATCAACGTGCTGTGTCCATACCTCTGTGCCAGGAGATTGTGTTCCCAAAAGTTGCTTTGGGTAAGTGTGAACATTTATTTTATCATGTGAATGTGACAAGTCTGTACTTTCTAAGTGGTTATACAAGTCATAGGAGGCTGGCAACCTCAAAATATGAAAATAGTATGTTCATAAATCAATACAGAAAGCGCTTGTGTTTGTTTTATGCTTATTTTCTCAGAAAAGCTAAAGCAGCAGCAACCCCAGACTCCGAATGGAGCAGTGATGAATGATGATTACATCCCATGTGCATCAAGTGTATCGTGTCATTTTGTGAGAAATGTAAATTGATAATTTTAGTTCACGCACAAATCATTGTACTCGCGCTGTCCAAGCACATATTTTCCCATTAGAATACCCAGAAGAAAAGCAGTGATTTCTAATCATAATCCCTGAATTACGCTGTGTATACTCAAAAGGTCTACTTATTCAGAGAGGCTAACTTTGGTGGGTGGACAGCTAGACAATGCGCCTGTTAATCTTCCAACTCTGTGTACTTAGCAGAGGCATTTGTTCTTTTTATTTTGTCTAAAGTTCGTGGTACGAAACTGCAAGACTAAAGTTTCTATGCCATTAGTTGTGAGTCAAGTGCAGGAATTCAACACTAACCACCTACATGGGACGCGTTGTGTGAAGAAGTGCCCT
Organism: Oreohelix idahoensis; assembly: GCA_024509875.1. Taxonomy (NCBI): domain Eukaryota; kingdom Metazoa; phylum Mollusca; class Gastropoda; order Stylommatophora; family Oreohelicidae; genus Oreohelix; species Oreohelix idahoensis. Next base: position 66,761 of record JAMPIV010018523.1, read on the forward strand.
CATCACAAAAGAATTGACGAAACCACGGCTGCAGGACTCACTTAGATTAGTTAAGTTCTTATATTAAAGGAAACAACAAAAGGACAATTTGTAAAAATCCTCACCCAAGTCTCAGTGAAGACCACTTTATATACATCTAAAATTCACCATCATTCCATCGTTATTTTAACCTGTTAAACACTAATTGATTATTAAATTTGTTACATGTTATGTTAAAACAAAACAATCATTGTTGATTCAGTTATTATAGCTATGAAAGCAAACGTATGAGAAAGACTATGTAATCTATATACATCTAGACATAAATTTACATCTATAGAGCAAATACTTATAAAAGAATTTCGCTGGATTACACCAGCTGTGGGCTTGAACGGGCTAAAACCATTGCTTATTCTTCATGAAAGGCGACGGATCAGATATAAGTTAATAGGGCTGTGCCCTATGCAGCATTATTCTTGACTTCTGAAAATATCTGGTGGACACTCCCTTGAGATAGTAGCATCATTATTGTAGCGGAAGGTTTTATGTGTGTGAGATAATAGTGCTAGAGTAGAAATAGTATTCTCTCCAGAATGTGTGAGGTCCCAGTGACAGAGAAGTACACTGGTATCACTCGATAGTCACGGCTGTGAAAGTATCTGGACTGAAAATATTCAGAGAACAGTCAGACCTTACTGCGCCACCTCCGCTATGTGACCACCTGTGATATTAATAAAAATTCAACCAAACTCAGTATCAACTATATTGAATGAATAAAGCTGGTGAATACAATTTATATCCTCTTTATTTACATCTATCTAATTGTGGTGATTGTGTGTGACTGGTGATACAAAAGTTATATTTATACAAAACCAAATTGGCGAACTCAATTACAGTTTTTGCAAGTTAAACTAAAATGTCATTTCTTTAGACTCTTCCAATTAGTTGGGTAATAGACTTCTTCACTGTCTTATTCACTTTATAACTTTCACTAGTTTATCACGCAAATTGTCATCACAAAACTCTGCTTGACAGTTATCACTTCTTGGATGCACGATTGTCACAAATATCACTCATCTGTTTTTATAATCAGTGTTCATATGAGATGTACAGCTTCAGTAGGTCGTGCTTCTACCAATCCAGGCACTGCTGGGGCGATTTGCATTGATCCTCGAGCAATTCTTGATCATTGACCTCTGACTTTTGGTTGACAAGTATGAACCTGCAGATAATTGTAGGATATGTGGCTATTTGTGGATAACAATTACCACATTCCTATTGTAGGTGAGATGAATTTGTTTTCAGATGTATGCGTGAAAATGCATGATTATGGATCAGTGACAAGACAGGTGTCTACTGTGGAACATTTTATAAAATCAAATAATACAAAATAATAGGTACACACATATATGATATGCGGTTATAGTATCCCCCTGCCTGACACGTTAGCTCTGTAAAGTGCAGTAACTTGCAAACAGATTGAATAAGCTCTGATAATGATTGTTGGTAGTCCTGAAAAGAATTGTTATTAGTCCTGAAAATGACTGTTCTAGCAAACTTCCCAAAATAGTTGTAACTTCGAGGGGGTTGTGCTAAATGAGATTCCAACCTTGATCTCGTGCATTTTACCTTTCCCAGTTCAAGCCTTTGGAGTTATATATTTTCGTTCTCCGTGAGTTGACCTTTATATCCATATGTTGTTTTCCCATATCTGTCGTGTTAACGATTTTATATTGAATTATAAATAGGAAAAACACAGGATTTCTCAATGCACGGACACTATTCTTGCGAAATTCTTCACAACTACTTACTCCCTTCTGATTTCCTTGTACCTATACATAAATGAAGATATTCCTGTCAAAAGGAGACCATTCTCATCCTTGTCTGTCATTCCGTTCTCCTTCCCGATGTCTAATTCTAACCATGATTTCGGACGATTTATTCTTCCTTATACACTCGCCGAAGTCATTCTATCTGACCGTGGGAAACCCCTTCTCTGATTGGCTGCCCTAGATACACACAGGAAAATACCCCTGCATTCCTTTGTTCAGGTCAGAACACTGGTGTCCCACTTTTCGGTCTTCAAACATTTAACTAGGCAATGCGTAACATGCGACAATTATCCTTCTATCTACAACTCGGCCAAGAGTAATCTTGTGCGAAGGTAGACACCTTTGAAGACCCATATTTGATACTCTTGAATATTAGCCACCGGTGGACCTCTGTGCAGAACTAAGGGGAGGCAAGTCGTGACAATTTCTCTTGGCAGAGTTGTAGATAGAAGGATAATGATGCTTCTACCTCGAGGGATTAGAGAAAACGTCGAAAGGTACACCAGGAAAATAAGCAGCTGAGGGCTGTCACCTCAGGGGCGCATTCCCATAGTCAGTTAAGACTGAAGGGACTATTATTATTATTAGTTGGGTTGTTAATTGCAAAGCGTAATGAATGTTTTTCACATTTTGATTATTTCCCTTGATTTTTCGCATGAAGTTATATCCCTTAATTATGGCACCTAGCGTTTATAAATATAGAGAAAGCAAAATGACGTGGATTTAATTTAATGTGTTTCCATTGTCACAACAAATTACGGAACAAATGTTTTGATCTGGTAGTTTAACTTTTCCATTCTGTGCGTTGTTTAACAAACTCCAGTTGCTTCAGTTTTAAATTTCATTACTCCGCTATAATCACATACTGTATCCATATATTTTGAAACTGTGTTAATTTTTGGGTGTGCTATAAAATAACTTACAAATTTAAAAACATTAATTGCACCAGAAAAATAAGGAATCATTCAAACCTCATAATGCTTCTTTTTATTTAAGTTTAGGTCTCAAAAATTTTATCAATTTTGTGTGGAACCTGTAATCGAAATTAGGACTGTAACTAAATACTCCCAATTTCAGGTCAGAGTGTTTCATTAAAACTAAGCGTATTGTTGAATTATGCAGTATTAATAGTTTAAGTGCTTTAAAAACGCAAAATCTATTTAGATTTTCATTCAAACTAAAAGTGTGTTGTTGAATTACGCAGTATTAGTAGCGACAGTGCTGTAAAAACGCAAAATCTATTTAGATTTTCATTCAAACTAAACGTGTACAGTTAATAATTTAAACTGGTTTCATAATTTTATTAAATTGTAAAGTAACTTATCTTATTAAAAAAAACCCAGAAAAATTGAGTATCCGATGCATTCGACATTTCATTGATAATGCTTCCTTTAATTTAAGTGCGGATCTATATATTTAAATAAAAAAAAAATGTTTGCCTCTTCGGTTACATTAGGACGCTTGTCCAAACCTAAAAGATTAAAATGTGATTTTTGATAATCGCATGACTTTATTTCCCTTGATTACTGTCTCTTTATATATGTTTAAAAAATGTATGTCATAACTACAATATATAGTTACAAAATAACCCCATGGCGTTACACGAGAGATCCAAAAGTGTAAATGCCAAAATTGACGAAAATATTTTAAGGCATTGGATTTGTATAAAGAACAAACAACGGGATTTTGCCTTTTATTTATTAGATAGATAATATGCAATTTATAATAAAGTTAATATCACCACGATTATTTATTATTATTATTATTTCATCATCTCTTCCAGGCTTTGGCGTAAGTCGATTTCCTGGCCTCAACCTGTTCGCACTTCAGTGCAACGGATCACACCTACCAAGCGACGTAAGAAGTGTACAGTATATTAGCCTCGAGAGATACTCACCGCAGCCTGAAGTTCAGCCCCATATTATAGCATCCCTCTCCTCTGTGGGTGAGTACGGAACAGAAGGAGGTAAAGAAAGTGAAGACACATAATACAACATAGAAAACTAAGCATATTCTATCCAACATTATATGTTTATATGTATGCATATCCAGAACTGGCCCTAGTCATTTTTCAAGGTTGTACGATGAAGCGCCCCCCCCCCACTCCCCACTTCCATGCAGTACTGTATGTAGTGTTATGAGTGTCAATTTCAAGCTACTGAATTGTGCCTGACTATTAATTTCAGCACGTGATGTTTACTGCAGCATTTTACAAAAACATGATACATTTATGTTTTAAAATTCTTATTGCAGATGTTTTTCTTGGTTCATGTTGAATTACAGATGGGAGCTCAATTTCCAATTTTTGACAAATGAATAATACAATCTAGCGTCAGATTGACAGAGTGGTTAGAGCGCTGGACTGTCGCGGTGAGGGTGTCGGGTTCGAATCACGGTATCGACACGCTCCAGTCTACCTAGCTGTAAATGGGTACCTGATTCTTCCCTGACTCTGCTCTTTGAGTTGGGAAGGAAAAGGCAGCGAGGAAGGAAACGGGTCAACCCACTTCTCGATGCTGGACCTAGTTTGGTGAAGTCTTAACATTTCACTTCCCTAAGGTAGTATCTGCAATAGGACTGCCTTTACTATAGTATAATTATTTATGAAATCAGTTTCTGATAACCAAATTAATTTTTTACCTTGAAATGTTTCTTCTTCTTCCGTCCTTAGCCAAAGACCGACCAAGCAGTCAGAGGCCATCACGCCTTGTGGCGTCTTAAGGGCAACAGCAGATTGATTTTCTCTGTTGTAGTTTCCCATCACGCCTAGCGGCGTCTTTAGGGCAACAACAAATAGATCCATCTGCCGTTGTTTCCGTAATCGGTGTGACAAGCCAACGGGTGATCAGCCCATTGGGCTTGAAATGTTTAGTTCAGTTAAAATTTAAACGTTTTAATTTAATTTAATTCTTTAAATAAATTTCGGTGCCGACTTTGCACTGCTGGCTCCGCCCAAAAGGCGCTCTAGTGCATATCCATATGTGACAGCATGTATGCGTGTTATTTGAAACCAGTTCAAAGCAAGCTGTACGTTTTCATCCAAGCTCTGTTTTGCTGATACAATATGTACATGGAGTGCTTGCCTGCAATGTAGTGTGTACTGGGGCAACTACGACAGTAGTTTTTGCCAGGAATAGTGGGGCAACTACGACAGTAGTTTTTTTATGAGATATTAGATATAAGGTCTCTAGAAATTGGCTCGTTAAGAAAGAATAAAGACCTATTCGAGATAGGGACAAGAAGACAGGAATGCGAATGCTTTCCACTGGACAGTGTTTTCTAATTAATTATGGAAAGAGTTCTGTTTCCCCACGACCTTAGCTTCTGCCCTTAGATCCCGTAAAGAAAAAGCCCCCAACCTCATCTGAGTAGAGAAATGTTCCTATAAGTGAATATGTAACACCGACAGCACGAGTGATACATTAACAAACTAGATAATGATCAAACGATTATTGGGTTTATTAATTAAATATCCACACATATAGGGTTAGTAATGGTTAGAGCGTGATGATGGTGAAAGACGATTCACACAAAACACACAGATGAGATAATAAAATTGCAGTTAATTAAGTAGTAGTTAATTAAGAATGAACTGGTGCAAAGCGAAATGATGATGATGTGATATGATACGTGTTACCAAAATGGTGAGTACTCTACACAGTCCATGTGTCTCTAAATGCTTCGCATTGATATGACGATTCACATGTATGCATACACTGTCCCAAGTTGTTATACGTTATGTCGAGTGGGGTATCTCTAAGCCGAGGACGTTCTGATGAAAACTGTTGTCGGACTGAGAACGTTGACGAGATATATATATATATTCCTTCACTGTTTGAGTATATCTCTGTAGTGTTGATCAACAGTTAATAGCTGTCATATGAACAAAAGGTCTGTTGTCTAATCTCCCGAGGGTACTGGCCAGACTGGATATCTTCACGAAATGTTAGTGATATGTAGACTCATAACCTTGCGTATGTAGTCGTGATTCATAAAATATACTTTAGAGTCTGCTTCATAGAATGCGCTTTAGAGTGTGTTGCACTTGGTATAAATATGAGATTCCACTTTTGAGCTCTTTAGCTTGACTTCAGATAATAATGATCTTTCGAGTGATTTGAATTTATGATGACTCTGTATTGAACTTGTGATAACGATGTATTGAACTTGTGAGCAAGCAGTATATGGGTGACGAAAAATGCTGCGTCAACCTTCTGACTTGTGGGTGAGACAATATTCCTTTTTAATTGAGGAATGAAAGATGTCCTATGGCGAATTCTGCTAGCCAAATGTCCGTTTTTGATAACTTATTTCTGGTTAGACGTCAGACACGTTGCGTGTAGACTCAGACTTCTGATGAACTGAAGACACACAAAAGTCTTCGTAAGTTTTTCACATTTAACATCACTGGTTGACTTTCATTTATACTACTGCTCATTATTCATCTCTCTCTGAGTTCAATTCTAATGATGTTAAATATCTTGTGCATGAGAGTGTGTGCGCATGGGAGACTGTGATGATGATGAAGGTGAAGTATGAACTATTAATTACCTCCTATCATCCTATCATCTTCTAGGAAAATCTTCTGATTTTATTAATCAGTTATGCAAAGAATTATTTGAAACTCTATCTTTCGCACATTTTAGCTGTGAGGTTAAAATAAACAAAAATTAAGAAAATGTATTAATAATCTGTATAAGATCTACTAACCTTCTTTTCCCTTCGCAAAATCCTTTAAGAACACAATTCATCACAGAACTGAATTATATCCACTCTGAATAAACACGTGTATTTAGGCTAGGCGTTTTTGGGTTTAATCTCTTCCTCACAATGTAAAAACTGGACTCCTTCCTCTAGCAAGCTACGCAGTAGATTATATTTCTGGAAGTCCAATGTGGGTTTCTTGGATCCCTGACATCCAGCTCCGCCCATACCAACCAATCCTTAATAGCCCCTCTGGTCACTCATTCACAGGATCGCTCTTGTCCCCTGTCAGTCCAAACGTGGGTGTGGTTTGACAAACAGGTATGGAGATAATTGGCGGGCTAATGCAAAAGTGCTGTCAAATTGCTGTCACCTTACTCTCTGATTGTTTATTGTTCACCTGGCCAAGCTGGGCGTCCAATGTGGTAACCCAACGCTTGTCTGAACAGCGGCCGACCAAAGATAACACCATTACAGCATGAGACGTTTTCACCTGGCCAATCTGGGCGTCCCATGTGGTGACCCGTCGCTAGCCGCAAAGATAACAATGGTCCACAGCAATTACAGCATGCCCAGATGTCTGATTGGGATGACCAGATGTGTTTTCACCAGATTTATCACGATGCAATGTGGGCTTCAAACGATAATGTCAGGTATGGGGACTCAATCAAAGGACTTTATTTCCCCCGATGAAAGAACAAATGTGGTTCTCTAGATACCGGTCGCGAGTAATCACAACGATGAAATAGCAAATATGGGATAGCAAATGTGGGGATCGGAGAAAATACAATACGAAAGATGTAGGAAAAGATAGAGCAATAAGGCCTTTGCGCTCGTTTATCACAATAGCCCCCTCCTCAAGTGTGATGTCAATCATACTCAGGAGAGCTTAGCCTTCTTGCTCGGGATTCATTAATCCTTTTCCTCATCTTCGTTTTTCTCTCCGGTTTCCATCCTTTCCTCTACTGTTTGTGCTCTCCGTCCTGCCTCATAGGATGACGGCTTAAAAAATCCGCTCCTACGTTATGTTTTCCTTGGATATAGTCCACTTGGAACGTGTAAGGTTGTAGAACAAGCGACCACCTCATCAGTCTAGCATTCAAATTCTTTGAATTGGCGAGGAAGGTCAGAGGTTGGTGATCACTCTGGATCGTAAATTTCCTTCCGTACAGGTATGCTTGAAATTTTTGTATTCCCCAGACGAGGGACAAACATTCCTTTTCGATTGTGGAATAGTTTTGTTCTGCTCGGTTTAACTTCCGACTCGCGTATGCGACCGGAAATAGATTTGGTGGGCTTCTGTCGTCTGGCTGTAGTAATGTAGCCCCGATTCCAATGTTACTGGCATCTGTGCGCAAGATGAATTTTCTAGTTAAATCCGGGAGCCGTAAAATAGGTTTTGTGGTGAGTTTCTCTTTTAAGAGTGCATATGCATGTTCACATTCTGCTGACCATGTCACTTTATCTGGGTTTCCTTTCTTGGTTAGCGATGTAAGCGGCGCACAGAGGCTATTGAAATCCTTTATATATCTCTGGTAGAATCCACAGAGGGATACAAATGACCGGACATCCCTTTTTGTGGACGGTCTCGGTGCATTTCTCAGCTTCTCAACGTTTTGAGTCTCGGGGAACATGGTCCCATGGGATATAGTATGTCCTAGGAACTCTAGCTGTTCACACCCAACTTGACATTTGGTTGGGCGGGCGGTTAGTCCCGCTTCTCTGAGTCTGTTAAACAGCAAGGATAGCGCTGATATATGTTCTTCAAACGATTCAGTAGCTACTAGGATATCATCCATAAAATTGCTGATGGCGGGATGATTCAGAGGATCCAATAACTTTCGCATCATCCTTGTGAAGACACTAGGAGCGTTGTTTAGTCCAAATGGCATCACATTAAACTCGAAGTGTCCATCTGGAGTACTGAAGGCTAACAGGTTCCTCACCTCAGCTTTTACCGGTAGTACCCTTTACTGAGGTCGATCTTTGAAAAATAGCGAGCCCTGCTCAGCTTAGTAAATAGCTGGTTCTGGTCCGGTAACGGTTCTGGCTGGAACTGTGTTAACGCATTCAGCTGTCGGTAGTCGATGCACAGGCGGTGTTCTCCACTGGGTTTGCGTAACAGCACCACTCCCGCACTGTAAGGGGACTCCGACTTCGAAATTATGCCTTCCTTAAGTAAATAATCAATTTCTTGCTTTAATGCCGTCGCCTTGGCATACGGAATCGGATAAGTTCTCATTCGGACGGGCGTAGGATCCGTGACTTCCATGTCAAACTCCATCAGGTTTGTCCGGCCCGGTTTGTCTGTCAGGGAGTCGGCGTGGTTTTCCATCAATCTCCTCACTTTTTCTTGCTGGGCTTCCGTTAGGGTGGAGCTTATTTTCACATCTAAATGTGATTCCTCCTGTATCACCGGGTACTCTACGGATGATAAAGGCTCTTCTTCCATTTGCATAGCAATGGCCATAGTCATGAGGTGCGCTGGTTCCGCAGGGGCTCGCTCGTAAAACTTCTTAAGCAGATTTAAGTGATAAATTTTCTGCTTTCCGTTCACGGCAATTTTATAGTTGGTGCGAGAAATCTTCTCCACAACTTTGTAGGGTCCCCTCCAGCAAATCTGCAACTTATTACTGCTACTTGGCAGAAGAAGTAGCACCTTCTCTCCTACTGCTAGTTCTCGGTCCTTCGCATTCCGATTGTAATATTTGGCATGCTTCCGCCTAGCCTCCCGTACTTTCGCTGTGGCTAATTCCCAGCCAGTCTTCAGGCGTTGTTTCAAGTCTGTGACGTACTGGAAGGCTGATGTGACAGTGTCGTCTGCCTTGGCATCTGTCCATGTTCTTAGTAACGCTTCTAATGGACCTTTAATAGGTCTTCTGAAGAGTAATGTGGCCGGAGGGACTCCAGTTGACGCATGCGGTACTTCCCTATAAGCAAATAATGCGGCAGGAAGATACTGATCCCAAGTTTCTGGCTTCTCCTGTGCCAACTTCCGAAGAATAGAGGTGAGCCTCCCGTTAAACCGCTCTACTTGCCCGTTACTTTGGGGGTGATAGGGCGAAGTATGAATATGCATAGTCTTGAATATTCTAAGCACCTTCTCTGTCAACTTGCCTCTAAATTGTGATCCGTTGTCTGTGAGAGTTTCATGCGGGAAGCCCAATCTAGTAAAGATATTCAGTAAAGCGTCAGCTACACGCACTGAGTCGCATGCTGGCATGGCTATGGCTTCGCCCCTCATGGAACATGTGTCCACTAAGGTAAGGATATGGGAGTTCCTCTTCTTAGTTCTCAGCAGAGGTCCAATTATATCCACTGCCACTCTTTCAAATAGGGTGCCCAAGATTGGCATCTCCCCAAGGGTCGCGGGTGCCGTCCAGTGTTTTGGTGCAACTTTCTGGCACTGAGGACAAGACTTGACGAAACGTTCAATGTCGCCGGTGATCCATGGCCAATAATAGTGAAGGCGATCCTTTGAGTCGTGGCGCTCATTCCCATGTGTCCACTAAATGGGATAGAGTGGCCCATCTCAAGCACCTGGTTCCTATAGGTTGCAGGAACTACTAATTGGTTGTGTTCCTGTCCTTCCTTTCCAGCTCGGCGATACATCAATCCATTTTTCATAAAGAAGTCTCCCAAAAAAAAAAATTAATGTGTAATAATGAATTTGAAAAAAAAAAAAAAAAAAAAAAAATCTCCACAACGAAGGTTGGTTGTAATGGATCTCCAACGTCTTCTGTCTCTTGTCTTGGTGGTACACTCTGATAGACTCTTTCCCATCCATCTCTTGATGTTATCTTCCCACTTATAGCGCTGTCTTCCCCTTGCACGTTTGCCTTCAACTCTCCCTTCTGTTATGGTCTTCTGCAAGGTGTTATGCCTTTTTATGTGGCCAAAGTATTTTAGCTGCCGAACTTTGACCTCTCTCATTAGTTCTCTTTTCATACCTAGATTTTCTAGGACCTCCTTATTTGTTTTCATCTCTTTCCATGAGTTACGCCCCATTCTTCTATATATCCACATTTCAAGAGCCTCAATTCTTTCTTCCAAATGCTTATTCATCGTCCATGTTTCTGCACCATACAGAAATGCAGAATATATATAACACTTTATGATTCTCAGTTTTAATTTATGAGATAACTGTTTGGATGTCAGTATATGTTTCATGTTGTTGAATGTAGCTTTGGCCATTCCTATTCTCTTCTTGATTTCTGTTTCACATCTGCCATCTTCTGTTATTATATGACCAAGATATACGTAGCTCTTGACTTGTTCCAGGATTTTCCCATTTACGCTTATTTTTAATGTGGGTTTATCGTCTGTTTTGCTAATTATCATAGTTTTTTTTTTCTCAATATTAATATCGATTCCATATTCATGACTTATACTGGTCACTTGCTTCACTAGTTCTTGTGACTCCTGTTCGCTTTCAGCTAACAACACGGTATCATCTGCATATCTAAGGTTGTTTATTGATCTTCCACTGATGTTCAGTCCTGGTATTTCCTGTATCTGTTTGAAAATTTTTTCGGTGTATAAATTAAATAGGCAGGGGGGACAGCACACAACCTTGTCTGACACCTCTTTTTATGTCTATGTATGGTGAATAATTCCTTCCCGATCTTACTGTGGCAGTTTGCTCCCAATAAAGGTTACTGAGTATTCTTATATCTTTTCCATCAATACCTATGTCTTTGAGGCATTCAATTATTTTCTCATGATGGATTCTGTCAAAAGCCTTCTTATAGTCAATGAAGCACATATACATACTTTTTTTGGACCTCTGTATATTTTTCTGCTAATCTTCTTAGGCAAAATATTGCCTCTCTTGTTCCACTGTTCCGTCTAAAACCAAACTGTTCTTCTTGGATTTTGCTGTCTACTTTACTTTTTATTCTTTCCTGTATGATTTTGAGCAGTATCTTAATTGCATGACTCATCAGGCTGATTGTTCTGAAGTCTGAACATTCTGTTGCATTTGGTTTTTTGGGCAATGTTATAAAAACTGATGTCTTCATGTCGTGTGGTAAATATCCTGTATTGTATATATCATTGCATATTTCTGTGATTGTATCTATACCAAAGCTCTCCAGAGCTTCTATCATTTCAATGTTTATGTTATCCATGCCTGCTGATCTTCCTTTTTGTATCATATGAATGGCATTCTCTACTTCTGATCTGAGAATGTTTGGGCCTTCATTAGAATCTGGTGATGGTTTTTTACCTCTGTTGTCCTCGAATAGTTCTTTTACGTATTCTGCCCATCTGTTTGATATGTCTTTCTCATCAAGTAATATTACACCATTTTTGTTCTTGATACAGCTTCCTCCTTGTGCAAACCGCGACCGATTTGATAATTTCTTTATTTCTTCATGCATATCTCTTGTCATGTGCTTCGCTTCCAAGTCTTCTATTTCCTTACATTTTGTTTCTATCCACCGTTCTTTTGCTTCTCTACACATAGTACGTATGTCATTGTCTATTGTTTTATATTCTGGAGTGTTTTTTTGCTTTCTTTCTTTCTGCCATTTTATTCAAGATGTCATCTGTCATCCAAATTTGATTTTTCTTGTACTCCTTTTTAGGTAAATTTGCATTTGCTGATTGTATGCTTGTTTTTAAGCATTCCCATTTTGCGGTTGCTTTTTCTTCTGGGTTTTCTCTTCTATACTGCTCCATGCTTTCTGTCAATAACTGTTGGTATTTATTTTTGACGTCGATTAAATATTTCTGTTTTATATCTGGTTGTTTCAGCGCTGATATTTCTATCTGGGGTTCCTCCTGTCTTCTGTTTCCTGCTCTTTTCAGCTTTATATTTACTTTGATGACAACTGGATTGTGATCTGAATTTATGTCGGCGCCAGGATGTGTCTTTGCACTTGTGACACTGTTCTTAAATCTATGTTTTATCATGATATAGTCGATTTGATTACGTGTTACATCTCCTGGGCTTTTCCATGTGTATAATTTCCTTGGGTGGTGTTCAAAAAAGGTGTTACATATGACCAGCTGGTTTTCTTCACAGAACTGGATAAGTCTGTCTCCTCTATCATTTCTTGTCCCTAATCCATACTGTCCTACTATTTTCTTGTATTTTCCTTTTCCTACTTTTGCATTCATATCACCCATTACTATCAACACATCTGTAGATTTGACTGGTTTAAGTGTGTGTTGTAGCTCTTCATAGTATTCTTCTATTTCTTCCTCGCTGTAATCTTTAGTTGGTGCATAAGTTTGTAAGATTGATATGTCGAATGGCTTTGCTCTCATCTTTAGTAACATCATTCTGTCATTGTGTGTCCAGTATCCACATACGTATTTTTCTAACTCCTTCTTTATCAACATTCCTACCCCCTCTTTCGTGTTTTTCTCCTCCTGAGTGTATAAGCGTGTACTGGTCTCTTGTTATGTAGCCTGTATCCAAAAGTCTTGCCTCTGCAACTCCCAGTATATCGAGTTTCATGTCGGTTGCCTCTAATATAAGATTGTCCAGCTTTCCTTCTCCGTTTAGAGTTCTAACATTCCATGTTCCTATTTTTAGGCTTCTCCTACTAGTTTTTTAGGTGGTCTTTCTCAGAATGCTCCCTTTCAACAGAATTTAAGGAACACTCGTCATTATGTACTTCCTTACTCATTAGAGGAGTTGCCTCTTCCCTGTTAATTTGTACAGTAGATTCTTTCCCAGGGGACAGAGAGTTCTCTACATATCGGTTCTTATCTTGTTGTTGTGATCCCATTACTTTCTGTAGGAAGTACGTGGTAAGGCCCTAATCTCTTCCACGGTGGCTAGCCATTGTCTTTTTCCTATGTAATTTTTTTAAAACAGGGCGCCATTGAGGAATCTTCCGTTTGGGCTCTCTTCAATTCCTCGGGGAGGATATTGGTAGGAGGTTCCTGCTCTGCGTCTTTTTTTTGACTGTCCTCTAGTCTGTACAGCCGCCATGACTAGTGGTTGAGTAGGTTCTCCAAGAAACACATATCTACATCCCAAGATTAAAGAGTAGATTGGTTCTTCCATTATGGCTGCACGAATCTCTCCTGTCACGTAACGAGATTCCACTCTGATAAGTGCAATTGGCAGTGTCATGGGTGCAACATCCTTCGTCGGACCTTGGATGTCGACACTCTCTTCTGTTATCTGGTCAGGGGTGACTAGAGATGCCCTGACCACCGCATCGAAAGCAAGTCCTGTGTCATAAAGGCACTCCACAGATTGTCCGTTTACGAGGACTGATTCGATGACGGGAGGATGAGAAACGTTTCCGGTCCTCTGCTCCTTTCGGGGTGACGATTTTGTCTGCAGACAGGCAGCATGTTGGGGAGGAGGTCTGCGCTTGCACTCATTAGTGTTGTGATTGTTCAAGCGACAGTACTTGCACCATTTATCTCCCTGTCTCTGGTGTGGCGCAGCATTTTTCTTATTTTGCTCTTTGTAGTTATCTTGTTTTGCGTGCTGTTTATGCGAGATGTGGGGTCCTTTGCTTTGTTGGTCTGGTTGGGAGCGAGCAGGATGCTTTGGTGCATGATCCGAAAACTTCTTTCTGCCTCCTTGAGACTACATGAGAGCATTTTGGAATCGCTCTGCCAGTGTAAGAATATTTTCTAACCGGTCAGCGTCGTTTTCAGTGAGAAATCTACGCATTTCCACCGACATAGACTCTTTTAGTTGCTCTATCACAATCAGCTCCTTCAACCCGTCATAATTCTCGGTAAAGTTTCCCAGTGTACACCACTTCACTAGGTAGTCTTCAATACGGGCTACGAACTGTGAGAAAGTCTCTTCTGCCTCCTTCCTAGAACCTCGAAATTTTTTTCGGTAAGCCTCTAAATGAAGCTCGTACCTCACCAAGAGAGCTTTTTTCAATGCCTGATAGTGATCTTGCTCTCCGGCCGGAAGTTTATTAAAAACTTCGTAGGCGGCTCCTCTTAGGCCCTGGGAAAGTTTCAAGTTCCACTTCCGTTCTTTAAGTCCAAACCCTGTTGCAAAGCGTTCGAAGCGGTCTTAAAAGGCGTCCATGGTATCTTTCCTTTCTGAAAAAGGTTCCAGCGGAAAGTTCATGGCATTGGGTAGCGCAGGTTGCGAAGTAGGCACACCATCTGAGCGGGGTGAGTACCCTCCATCAAAGTTGGAAGCCGCTGCATTTTTTACCAGCTCTATCTGATTGGTCTGTCCCTGGATTTCCAGTTGCTTCATGTTAAGTGCATGCTCTGCTGCGGCTTTCTCTTTACGCTCCGCTGCTTCTGTTGCTTCTTTCCGCTCCGCTGCTTCTGCTGCGGCTTTCCGCTCCGCCGCTTCTGCTACGGCTTTTCGCTCCGCTGCGTCTGCTGCGGCTTTCTGCTCCGCTGCTTCTGCTGCGGTTTTCCTGTGACCGCTTGGCCTTTCACGCTACCTTTGTCCCTCCTACTTTAACGCTAAGCGTTTATATGTGCTAGAAGATGATACATGTAAGATTGGCAGACCTTAAAAGCAAATAAGATCTTTTTACACAAAACGCAGTATTCATTCAAAGTTCAGTTGCCGTTACTGCTCTGACAGGGCAAATGTAGGTCAGTCCCAGATAATAATGAATGGGTTTTATAAGCGCGAAAGTGGGAAATGAATGTTTGTATGATCTGGGTTTTTTTTTAATCCTATTGTTAAGTTGGAAAAGATCACACAGTTGAAAAAAAAGTCGAAATAACAGAATGTCGTGTGCAAAAAGGTCGAAAAGCTGAGGAGAGGAGTGCAAATGTTCATTATTGTGTCGTGTGAAAAAAGGACGGGTCGTGTGGAAAAAGGCGGGAAAAAAGAAGAAATAGTATAAATAGAAGAGTTGTGGGCGATAGGCAGAGATTTTAGGATTTATGATTCCAAGGATACCATGATTTTAGACTAGAGGATTTTTACAAATAGCGTTAGGAGAACTTCGTCTTTGAGGATACCAAGACAAGTTTTTTTCTTTAATAGACAAGTGTGTATATTATTCAGTTGGATTATAGATTGTTCATTTTGGATAAACAACCATCATTTTGTGAAATTTTCAGTGTTTGTCTAATGTCATCAATAAACTCTAATATAATTTTCTACATTTGCTGTTTGTGGAAATTTACAGTAATTTCTTTCGGATATAAGTTGTTGTGCTGAAACTGTTTTGCTTATCACCAAACTCAAAGGGAAGAACATTCCTGGGTTGAAATAAATTAAGAAAAGCTCAAGTATCACCATCTCTGGCGGAAGGCCAGTTATCACTTGAACCACCACAACATATGAAGGATTAACTCTGACTAAATAAAATCAATATAACTACTAGTGCCGTATAAATATACACGGCCACATTCCCTTCACGCTCCGCTGCTTCTGCTGCGGCCTTCTCCTTCTCCATTGCAAGTTTCTGCACTTCCATCTCTCTTGCATGGAGTTTATCAGTCTTCTCACTCACAAATTTCATCAGATCTTTTCCACTTAACCCGTATTCCCGCCCTGCCTCCATTAAACTAGTTCTAATTTTTGTGGCATCTGCCATGATATGCAGTACGGGTTCACGAAGAGAAAAATTGGCAGGAACCTCCAAACAAAATAGTTTAGACACGCACAAGTAATTATCTCTTTAAAACCAGCTAGGTTTAAATTAGTAATCAAGTTCAAATAGTTCTTAAAAAATCACTCACTCAGCGTATTCTGAAAAATTATATAACAGATTATCTCGAAGTTTCTATGAAAAATTTGCTAAATATTTATGATAAAAATTTTCCCAGAAGTTACAGAAAAAGAAAAAAAAATCAGTTCCCTACAGTATCCTATGTTCTCAAAAATTGTTTACTCTGTCCGTTTGATACTTAATTTAAAAAGTATCACTCGTGCTTTAGAGATATAAATTATCCCCCCCCCCCCCCTATGAAATAGAAAAGTTATAGCAAGAGTCAGTCTAGAAGGTAATCCCTCAAAATGCCAACAAATTTTGCAATTATCGCAACTGTATAGCAGGGATGAAAATGGGATTGTTCACACTTCTAAGTCCGAGTTCACTAATCCCGGACGAGCCCCCAATTGTCTTGTGGTGTGTACTGGGGCAACTACGTTAGTAGTTTTTGCCAGGAATAGTCTATGAGATATTAGGTATAAGGTCTCTAGAAATTGGCTCGTTAAGAAAGAATAAAGACCGATTCGAGATAGGGAAAGTGTAGTGAGATCCTTAATACCCAGATCAAATAGATAAAATAACTATTGTTATAAAGTCAAAATAATGTAGAGATAAAATAGTGGAGTTGTGATCAGCTTCGTCACCCGCGCCCGCAGTTTGTCAAGCCCAGCGCAAAGCGAATGGTACTAGCTTTTTCTATTCGTCCTTGAGAATTAAATATAACATTTTGACAAAATCAAGGCGTATTCGTTCCAGGAAAGAGTGAGAGAAGAAAGAAACGGGGAGGGGTGAAGGAGAGACGGAAAAGGCTACCATTGACGCGTTGGTTTTGAAACGCAAATTGTAACGAACGCGCGTAGTATTGCTGTCGGCAGATTTGAAAAAAAACGACGCAAAGCCACATACATGCCTCGTTCTATAGTCACGCAGTTGAAATGTATAACCGCTTAGATAGGGAGACGGTAGTGTATAAACACACACACAGCTCTCATTTCCTGCCAAGTAGTGTATTTTCTGACGAAACACAGACAAGTTGTTTTATTTTGAATAAAAACAATAGAAAAGGAAAAATTGACGACTAACAGGAAAAATATGAAAATACAAACGACAATGAATAGGGCAATTAAACTTATATAGATTAATAGAGTAGAGTCTCCTGATCAATAATATATTTCAATATACAAAATCGCCCAAGTAATAACCAAGATATTGAAATAATACTATATATCTACGTACAGTAAGACGAACGAACTGTTGTTTTGGCTCATTTTTTTGGTAACATTTTTGGACGCATTTTTGAAAAGAGGCAGAAGAGGGTAATTCATTTGATTGGTTAAGACGCTAGGAGGAAGGGAGAGGTTATTGGTTGGCCCAAAACAAAATATATTTTGAAGAGTAGTATCTAAGGCAGACTAACCAACAGACCGGAAAACACACAGTATGTTTGGAGTTTGGTTTTTTTTCAAAATTCAATTCAAAATTGGTAGTCGCCAGATTTCATTGGCCAGCTCATTTGATAATAAAGAAAGTTTTGAAGGCTTGACGCCATTTGTATAGAATCATTCCCTTACTAAGGACGATGACAGTAGAAGTGTGACTTTTTAAAAAACTAAAACTAATAAATAAAAGTTCACAGTCTAGCCAGCGGCAAAGCTGAATTTGTGCCAGTCATCGTACCTGTGTTTATTTCATTGAATTGGGGTAAGAAGAATTAATATATTATTATGTATTATTTGTAAAGGCAAAAGGTTGATACTGCCAATTGGGAAAGTGAATGACATGCCTATAGAAGCAGTTTGAGTATTCGCATTTGATTTATGTTTGAATATTGCATTGTTGTAATTAATATTTATTGTAAGATCAAGATAGAATAGCAAGCCTCAGTGTTAGAGGAACACTTATCAATATGCCTAGAGCGTTTATATTTAGGAATAGAAGAAAATCATAAAGAAGGAGATGTACGTACTCAAATTAAATTGTGTTGAAGAAAATATGTAAAAATGACAGTGGCGTATCTGCCATATGGACCTGAGGTGTGGTCACAGTAAGATGTGAGGTCATATAAGTCAGGGGCAGTGCACCTGTATGCACACGAGGCTGACCCCATCATATCATGTAGATATAGTTAATTGAGGTATACACCAGATATAAAAAGGCCAGGGTGTCCTTTTTGTTGCAGGGTTTTATTTCCTGTTACCAGCCGGTGACAGGAAACCTGAAGAAATATTTGAAGACAGTAACGTCTCCAGTAAAGGGCATCCTGTATACTATTAGCCCAAGTGAATCTCTGGGAGCTGAAGTTCTCTGCAGAGCCATATCATCAGTCTGAAACTACTCATACGAATTAAAGGTGATGTGCCATGGTCTGGGCACTCTGACAGTTCATCGGGAGTTAAATTGATTCCCTACCAATTAACTTTTACACCCAGGGGCGTGATGACAACCACAGCTCCGCAAATAAATGACTCACATAAATAATTATTAAATAATATTCTGTGAAGACACCTAAAGGAACATTTTAGTATTAATATTATCATTATTGGACAAAGAGTCCTTTTGGTTAAACATTAGTGTCACATATATTTTCCTCAGTTTTAAAAGACCTGTCCAAAAAGAAATTGAAGGACAGGCATAATAAAATTGTACAAAAAATATTCTAAATTCAAACTTTAACCACAGATTTATTCATTTAATTTAGTGAGTTGTATTGTGTTGTTTTGATGTACCATCATTTCATTGCATTCCCTAGACACTAGCCACATCAAACACCACACATTAGAATTAAAATACAACACCGTGTGAGATCTAGAGAGGTAGCGTTAGGTTCCTTGAGAATTCAACATCATCAACTATTAGACTCAAGGTCTTACATAGCTTGACCTCACACGGTTGACACTTACACAACAATCTTTCTTATCTTTTACCATCCTAACCTCTCCAGCAAATTAAACTTGCTACAGACAGGAACACGGGAATGCGAATGCTTTCCACTGGACAGTGTTTCTAATTAATTATGGAAAGAGTTGTTTCCCCACGACCTTAGCTTCTGCCCTTAGATCCCGTAAAGAAAAAGCCCCCAACCTCATCTGAGTAGAGACATGTTCCTATAAGTAAATATGTAACACCGACAGCACGAGTGATACATTAACAAACTAGATAATGATTAAACGATTATTGGGTTTATTAATTAAATATCCACACATATAGGGTTAGTAATGGTTAGAGCTTGATGAGGGTAAAAGACGATTCACACAAAACACACAGATGAGATAATAAAATTGCAGTTAATTAAGTAGTAGTTAATTAAGAATGAACTGGTGCAAAGCGAAATGATGATGTGATATGATACGTGTTACCAAAATGGTGAGTACTCTACACAGTCCATGTGTCTCTAAATGCTTCGCATTGATATGACGATTTACATGTATGCATACACTGTCCCAAGTTATTATACGTTATGTCGAGTGGGGTATCTCTAAGCCGAGGACGTTCTGATGAAAACTGTTGTCGGACTGAGAACGTTGACGAGATATATATATATTCCTTCACTGTTTGAGTATATCTCTGTAGTGTTGATCAACAGTTAATAGCTGTCACATGAACAAAAGGTCTGTTGTCTAATCTCCCGAGGATACTGGCCAGACTAGATATCTTCACGAAATGTTAGTGATATGTAGACTCATAACCTTGCGTATGTAGTCGTGATTCATAAAATATACTTTAGAGTCTGCTTCATAGATTGCGCTTTGGAGTGTGTTGCACTTGGTATAAATATGAGATTCCACTTTTGAGCTCTTTAGCTTGACTTCAGATAATAATGATCTTTCGAGTGATTTGAATTTATGATGACTCTGTATTGAACTTGTGATAACGATGTATTGAACTTGTGAGCAAGCAGTATATGGGTGACGAAAAATGCTGCGTCAACCTTCTGATTTGTGGGTGAGAAAATATTCCTTTTTAATTGAGGAATGAAAGATGTCCTATGGCAAATTCTGCTAGCCAAATGTCCGTTTTTAATAACTTATTTCTGGTTAGACGTCAGACACGTTGCGTGTAGACTCAGACTTCTGATGAACTGAAGACACACAAAAGTCTTCGTAAGTTTTTCACATTTAACATCACTGGTTGACTTTCATTTATACTACTGCTCATTATTCATCTCTCTCTGAGTTCAATTCTAAAGATGTTAAATATCTTGTGCATGAGAGTGTGTGCGCATGGGAGACTGTGATGATGATGAAGGTGAAGTATGAACTATTAATTACCTCCTACCATCCTATCATCTTCTAGGAAAATCTTCTGATTTTATTAATCAGTTATGCAAAGAATTATTTGAAACTCTATCTTTCGCACATTTTAGCTGTGAGTTAAAATAAACAAAATTTAAGACAATGCATTAATAATCTGTATAAGATCTACTAACCTTCTTTTCCCTTCGCAAAATCTTTTAAGAACACAATTCATCACAGAACTGAATTATATCCACTCTGAATAAACACGTGTATTTAGGCTAGGCGTTTTTGGGTTTAATCTCTTCCTCACAATGTAAAAACTGGACTCCTTCCTCTAGCAAGCTACGCAGTAGATTATATTTCTGGAAGTCCAATGTGGATTTCTTGGATCCCTGACATCCAGCTCCGCCCATACCAACCAATCCTTAATAGCCCCTCTGGTCACTCATTCACAGGATCGCTCTTGTCCCCTGTCAGTCCAAACGTGGGTGTGGTTTAACAAACAGGTATAGAGATAATTGGTGGGCTAATGCAAAAGTGCTGCCAATTGCTGTCACCTTACTCTCTGATTGTTTATTGTTCACCTGGCCAAGCTGGGCGTCCAATGTGGTAACCCAACGCTTGTCTGAACAGCGGCCGACCAAAGATAACACCATTACAGCATGAGACGTTTTCACCTGGCCAATCTGGGCGTCCCATGTGGTGACCCGTCGCTAGCCGCAAAGATAACAATGGTCCACAGCAATTACAGCATGCCCAGATGTCTGATTGGGATGACCAGATGTGTTTTCACCAGATTTATCACGATGCAATGTGGGCTTCAAACGATAATGTCGGGTATGGGGACTCAATCAAAGGACTTTATTTCCCCCGATGAAAGAACAAATGGGGTTCTCTAGATACCGGTCGCGAGTAATCACAACGATGAAATAGCAAATATGGGATAGCAAATGTGGGGTGAAAGAACACAAATACAATACGAGAGATGTAGGAAAAGATAGAGCTATAAGGCCTTTGCGCTCGTTTATCTCACTAACTGTGAAAGATGCACTATGTGTGCGCATCTGAGTAAATATATGTTTAATTAGTTATGTGTCAATGGTTGCACTAAAGAGCACAACTTGGTGCGAGAGTGTTTGCTTTGTTGCCAAACAGCATTGACGTCGGTGAATGAAGACAGACGTACTTCTGCTCTAGTAGTCCCTTGATACGGGAAGATTTAAGTATTCAATGTTAGGCTACCTGCCAGGGTGAAGTGATAGCATTAGCCAAGTCATGGCTCATTTTACTAGTATCTCAACACGATACTAAGATTATATAATTTATACTCGTAAGTTCTCAGCAAGATTCTAGGTAGGGCTTCGGTACGGTTCTTAATGGCCGGCCGCTAGTGTGTCCGGATCCTCTGCTGGACTATATTCGAATGTAAATGCACTGTTGTATCTCCAGTAAAATATGTATCCGGCGTCTCGAACCTGTTACAAGAAGGGAATGAATAAACTACAAGATTATTTACGAGGCCAATCAAATTGGACATTAATATACTGAAGCACATTAAAAACGCAGCACCTGTATAATCCAGGAACAGAGTGTGAAATGTAACTATAAGTGTTTACAAGTTTACATATTTGGAATCTTTATTCATTTTCCTATGAATCCATGCTAGTCATTAATTTGTACATGTGATTGTTATGAGATTCATTGCATTCTGTGCAGGCAAGGGAGAAAACCAAAAATGCAACCAATAAAAAAAATTCATTCACACTATCCTCAGTATCTGGTATGTCCACCGTGTGCTTGCTAACAAGCTTGGCAGCGGCTCCACATGGAACGCACAAGTCTCTGAAGGAAATTCCGGGGAATCAAGTCCCATTCACGTGTAAGAGCAGCTTCGAGCTGTTGCAGATTAGCTGGAGAACCTTGTCTGTAGACTCTGCGTCCAAGCTCGTCCCACAGATGTTCTATAGGGGACATGTCTGGTGATAGGGCAGGCCAATCAATCGTCACAATGTTCTGCTGCTGTAGATATTGCTGCATAATGCATGCGGTGTGCGCACGTGCTTTATCCTGCTGGAGAAGCTGCAAGTCTGGATAATTTGTGAACGCAGGAGCAACCAATGCATCCAGAACCTCATCTCGATATGTCACAGCATTAACATTTCCACGGAAGACGTGAAGAGGCAAGCGATGGTGAAAACTGAATCCTTCCCAAATGTGAATACTGCCACCTCTAAATCGGTTGTGCTGACGAACACAGCAATCTGCAAAGCGCTCTCCACACCGTCGCCAAATCCGCAATAGTCCATCAGCAAGGAATATGTTGAATCTGCTCTCGTCTATGAACAGGACAGCATTCCACTGCAGTCTAGTCCATCTGACATGTTGTTCTGCCCATTGCAGGCGCTGCTGACGATGTCTGTGAGTCAAGTTTGGCCCAACATAAGGTCGTCTTGCAGTAAGGCCTGTATCACTGAGTTGTCGTATGACTGTCATTCGAGAGACTTGCCCACGTCTACCCACTATTGCTCTTGCTGTTTGACTTGCCGGGAGAGAACGATTCCTTAGGTGACTGTCGTGGAATATTCTAATCCACATATATAAATTATCAAGTAAATATAAAGCCTAATAAATACATATAATAAATAAAGGAAGAAGAATGGTAAAGAACAGTGCTGTCACAATGACAGTACTCGAAATCCCCCTTCTTTTCTACTTCGTCGGCAAATTGTAACGCTTTCACGTTGATATTAAAGGCCTTCTGCAACATACACGCGTTTCCCAAACACACAATAAAATGTGCTGCCTTTCTAAGAAAAACCTTGAAATATGCAAGTTGACCTAAATTTTAAATTCCATTCATGTCTTTTTCTACACTATGTTACCAAAAACAAAAGACAGATGGACTAAAGGATAGCGAGAAGGGAGAGGCAGAAAGCCGATCACTAAACACGCGTCGCGCGATACACAAATGCTGCCATCACGCGTGTAAGACTACATGCACTAACTTTTTTTCAGACGGACAGTGATAAATTCACTACCCTTCCCAGAGTTAGGTTTTAAAATCTGAAAAACGCTTATTGGGGAAACCTGACATTCTACTGTTTTATGTCCGAAATCCTGACATTAGTCTGACAGTACAGCAGG
This sequence comes from Oreohelix idahoensis, assembly GCA_024509875.1. Lineage (NCBI taxonomy): Eukaryota > Metazoa > Mollusca > Gastropoda > Stylommatophora > Oreohelicidae > Oreohelix > Oreohelix idahoensis. The sequence goes on from JAMPIV010018523.1 coordinate 90,278, forward strand.
ACAGGTGGCGGTTCTCACATAAAAAATAAAACAACTACACGACTATCCTAGAAATTGCATATTTTGAACGCAGCCACTTAGCTCTTTTAAATTTGGATATTTGGGTTCCTTAGGGTTTGCTGACAAAGAATATGTACAACGTTATGCAAATAGTCTAGGAATTAACAAGTTATAGCCAAAATAAAATGATAGTGCTGTCAGACAACACCCAAAATCAGAATCGCTCAGTGGTAGATTTTTTTACACCACCATTGTACGGGAAATGGGCCACAAGTTACATTTGAACTGATTGGCTGGAATGATATGTAAGGCTAAACACGATTAGTCGGGCTATAAATGCTATCCTGGTTGTTAGGGGAGACGTAGGAAGTTAAAATTTTTTCAAACCCTTGTCGAAACGTGGCTCGATTGGCCAGACTCGCTGATATACTCACTTAGAAGCGTTAGTTCGAGACCACTAGTGCAAATAAGCTTGATAAAGCAACAGTGCGTTGAAGCCAGCTCATATTTTTGCTAAATAAAAGCCTGGAACATAAGCAGATGGGAATTTGTGCCAGTAATTGTGCCAGAATTCATTGCTAATCAACGTATCTGTGTTTGTTTCTATGAATTGTGGTAAGCTTGAAACATTCAGTATCTTTTAATGAAAATTGAATGTGAATTGTTAACTCTTGCAGGCCGGAATTTTTTCATCAGTTTTGCCAGAATTATTTGTGTACCTTAAAGCGGTAACTTTATAAATTCTAAAGTTTCTGAGTTATTACACAACAAAGACACACATATTATACATCACAGTAAAGATAAATGAATGTAGAATTAGAATATGAAGGATTTTTAGTGATATTCTACATATAGTATTCAGTTATGAGTCATAACGAAAATACGGAACAAATTTCACAGAACACAAAAGTGACGTTCCCAACGTCGTTTCGGCTTCTAGGGGTTTTGCGGATGTACGCTACCAGCGTCGTTCCGGCCTTTAAGAGTTAATTTATGCCTGTATATATGTGTAGTTCAGTAGCAAACATGATATAAAGCCTATAATGCTCCAGCCTGAACAGAAGGTGTCGGAGGAAAGTAAAACTGCATGGAATGGCCAAACAGTACACTGACACCTAGATTATTGATTAGACAGAAATAATGCTGGAATTGCAGAGGCGTGGTAACCATTAAGGAGGTTAATACTGGTATAAAGTATTTCAGATGAAGCTGACAGTTGGCCTAACGCTCTGAACTCAATGTTTGTGATGTATTGTGCTCTGTGTAGAACTAGAGTATCAATTAGTTATGAAGTAGAAGGTACATCCTTCTTGTTTTCAGGGACCGTGGTCTTGATGGTATTGAGCAGCCCCTGGTCAGAGCTTTGCTGAATCCAGAGTCGGACAGCATACTCCTTGGTCCATTTAGCTATCAGTGAGGTGTCTCCAGAGCCGAGGGGAGAGTCGAGCAGAGGAGTCTGTTCCTGCCGCCAGATAAGCTGATGTGGCCAGCTGAGCTCAAAATTATGTACCCCCAGCTTAAAATGACCTTGTAAAAATAACATTAAGAGGGGAATTAAATTGTGTTAATATCAGGAACTGAGAACATCTCCAATAATAGTTCCCCTAAAGACAAACTATTGAAGTCATGATGACAAATACCAACAGAGCTTGAACAAAACAAAACCAGTATTACCTCATATTACTACTACACAACTGACACACATAGGATACTTTAATAATATATGTCACTACTATATTCATATTGATAAATTCTGTACATATAACTTGTAATTTAAATTGATGGTGATTCCTGGTTCCCTTTGTAGTTGAATCAGGACACATATTCATTCATGCCAGCAATGAATACATATTGTTATTTGAAAAGTTATCAGTGACTCCTTTAAGATATCCTTTAGAGTGTTATATGTATGTGAGTGTCACAGTGTTGTCAAGTGTGGTGGAATAAATTAAATTGTTTATCTGTCTGTTGTTGTTATGACTTACACTCCATCATACACATACCCTAGACATACAACGTAGTCATCACACTATTCCAGAATAATTCTGACTGAGATATACATATATGTGGCAGCAAGTAAGGTTATCTATAATACACTACTCTTATTAGATATAGATACCTTCACAGCTGATCTCAGTCAGTACACTAAGTCCCCTATAAATATTTATAACATCCCACTTCACCACAGTGACTTAGCGCAATATGGCGATCTTGCGCAGGGGTAGTAACTCGTGGTTGGCCACTCCGAAGTCTATCCCGGGCACTGCCAGTGGTTCCGTAACGTTCATTGAGACGTACAATAGTGCTGTTGTGGCAATTCATCCTTCTGGCAATGGCCCGCGAGCTCATTCCGGTCTCCAACATACCAATGGCTCGTTGGCGGTCGTTTTCAGATAGTCGTGGCATTTCAAGCACATGTACTGGGTGTTTTGTCTCAACGGCCTTTTTATACCGAGTATACTGCCACAACGCGTACACATTTTCAGGGTCATAGCTGTTGGGAATCGTGTTGCACGTGTAACTTTCATTGTTTTCATGTAGTCTGTACACAAACCCGTGGGTTGAATCATGCACTTTCCATTCCAGCAGCCATTCGCTCTCTACCTCATGACAAACACGGGGAAAATCCATTCCCACACTTTTTTTCCAGCTTCTCGGCATCAGTATATATAATAGTGGTGCGTTTTTAATGTGCTTCAGTATATTATGTTAACGCTCTACATGCTTGATTCAATATGCAACTGTCAATGTCAGAGTATGTCAACTCTACACGTTTTATCGTCTTCGTCTCCGTTGAAACCTAAAACACCAGCCAGTGGATCAACTATATGATACTTAGACGTTGGTCAACGACCCTGTTATTGCCGTTGGGTATATTTTGACATTGGGTCTAACTCTTTGACCCCACCATACACTATCATTCGCGTTGATATTTTTGTCGGCTACCTGTAAGCCCGACTGTTACGCACAGATTTTTCTTAGTCTATATATATTTACCTGTCTTGTTTGTACACTTTAATTTTTTGTAATCAAAGGTACATATCTCTTGGATATCTGAGGTTACATTTTTACAATGGTTGTTACCCGCTCTTGTGTCTTAACCTGGGGATCTATTATTAGATCGATGCCTGGTTGTTATCCTTATATGGCTCGTATAGGTCAGCTTTTCTTGGAATGTTTGCAACCAGAGTTGATGTTTATTCCATGACCATATAAGGCTCGATTTGGTCAGTATATTTGCTTGGTATGTGTCCAACATCGACCCGTTTAAGTTTAGCTCAGGGGTCAAGCGCTACTGCGCATGTGTCGAGTTTAAGTTTGTTTGAGAAAGACTTCCGTTCCAGGAGTCTAACAGTGGTTTTGATTAGAGCGAGACGCGTTTCAGCGTCCGTGATCATTTTGACGGGGGAAATGGAAGTCCTCTTGTGTTGTTAGTTTATCTACAGATGATTTCCCCATGTGATTCTAAACGCCTGGAGGCGTGTGAGTTGTGGTGTTTATTTCTGAAGAAAGGTAATTGCTCTTCATATGATTATTATTTGTCGCCAGCTTTTATGATTAACATTTTGTAGTCTGCTTGCTAACTTTCCCACTGGGCGGGAAAGAGTCTACTGTCATGAGAAGTTTCAGCTTACGAGTCACCATGTCTTTTTATGCATCGGGTTGGTGCATGCCCCAAGGGCTATCTGTTTGTTGAACTATGTTGCTCCGGCGGTATCACGTCGGTCAAGGTTTGACACCTTTGCTAATAAAGGAACTTAGAGGACATTGCCTGTTGTACTCCAGAAGATATATATGTCTTGCTGGGGGTCAGAAAGGGAGAGTTGATTTAATCTCCTACATCTAGATATCTTGGCTGTAGCTAGAAAAGGATGATGGTTTCAGCACCTGAATATATCTACAGTCGTCTATGATGCATTGATGCCAATTTATATTATTCACCATTGCTATGCTGTATGTCGTTAAGTATCGTACTGACTATTTATATGATGATGAACGCCCATTGTCTTGTATCGTCAATAAATCAATGAAACGTCAGCTGTTGTCCACAATTACCGACTTCTACATGTGGTTGTGTGGATGGACTGTGACCTGTCAGAACCTATACACGCATTCGCATCCATCTATTGATGATTAATTATCTACCTATCACACCAACCACCCCCTCTTGAAGCAATCTATAGATATCAAGCGTATACACACTTGAGAGTGCGTTTGTGTGACACCCCTGTCAGCGCCTCTATGCCTGGCGACCTATATCCAGTCAAAACATTGTCTCCAGGTCAACTTGACACTCACTCACTCACCTACGCAGCACTTACACCTTCGATACCTGAGCAAGACCTGTGTTATTTATGGTGGCCTATATTGATACGACGCAACATCTAGCGTGAGTCTACACATCTACTTTGGCTCAGACAAGAACCCCCGTTCTAACATTTAATGAGGGCCAGTAAAAGGCTTTAACACCGACCTATACTGACAAAGTTTAAGTCAGTGGACATTATGCGACAATAATCCAAGCTTGAAGTATTATCTCAGCTTACGACTTGTCAACTAAAGTAAACGTTCCAACAATGGTGTGACCAGTTCCCTCTTTGCTGCCTTTACCTTCTTTAAGTCAAGAGAAAAGTGAGTTACCCATTTACACCACTGAAGCGTGACACTACTAGGCTTTTATCCCAAAACCCGGTAACCGTGCCGCGAGAGGAAAACGTTCTAACCGCTAAACCAATAGAATTATGAGATTATAAATAGCAACGGGTATTACTTACCACGTTATTTATTGGGTGCACACATTTCGTTGATAATTAGCGTCCTAATTGGTCCTGTGCATAGCTATCGTGTAAAATATTTTAACTGTATTTACATTTTATTTGAGATTGGTGTGTGTATTCTTTTCTAACTATTAAAAGCAAAAGGTAGTCCCAAAGATGATTCTGCCGCAGGGGAGTGAAATGTTAGAGACTTCACCAAACTAGGCCCAGCTTTCTTGTGAGGTTGGGTGACCGTTTCCCTTACTCGCTGCCTTTGCCTTCTCTAACTCAAAAGCGGAGTCTCTGAACACATTTATAGCTGGGTTAACTGTAGCGTAATTTTACCAAATTTGGATCATGGTAATTTCGCCGCCGTAAAGCCAGCGCCCTAACCGCTAATCGGACGCTCCGCTAACTATTAGCCCAAACATAACTTACACAGGAAGTTCTGTCCAGACTATGCTAGCAATCAAGAATCCAGATGTTAAAAAAAAAACAATGGTATTTTGAAAACAAGCTTAACAAACTGAACATATATTACTGCTTCGCCATTCTTGTCAAACTGATTTCCTTTTGTTCGTATCTGTGCCTCATGAATATTCGGTTGGTGTTTATCAATTACTACCTTGTACATGTTACCTCAAAATATATTTTCCTTAAAATACAGATGTAATCATGTTAAGACGAGTAAATTCAATACTGTTGTTGAGTGTACATCATGGAGTGAGACAGATTTGAAGATTTGCTTCGCACCAGGATATGCATCACGTAAACGCAGAATATTGGGTTTAGGATCTGACGAATCGGCATAGTGAAGGATGATGAAAAACGTTGGTATCCGGGGGAGAAATTCTGCAGTGTTCGTCCAAGGGGGATGTATCCAATGGATTTGGAAGTGTAGAAGTCCTTCTACTGAAGTAAATGTACAGGAGTCTGACTTGCTCTGGAACTGAGATTGCGTTACAAATATATTTCAAAGTGAAATGAGAAAGTGGAACATAAATACGGCTAGAATTGCCAAGAATGTGTGATAGACTTATAACTAAGGTTAGTATTAACCTCGAATAATTCGTATGTAGAATGTCGAGACGCGTGAGTATCGACTACATCAACCACCCCAGTTGTAGGTGGAATAATGCATAAGGAATATTTGTGAAGACACATATGTTTTATTCCTTCGGAGAATAGAAGGATGCAAAAACAGTGTAGACGTTAAAAATGGACAAACCAAAGTAATAATGTGTTCAGATGGAACTTTATTGTAACGAACTCAGGAGAGTACAAATTAAATAAATATATAGTCGCTGATACTGAACGCACACAAGGACGATAATATCGGATCGAATAGTGACAGTGAAACGAACATGGTTCATTATATTTATGTATCTTCCATTAAGTGAAATCGTCTTGTGCAAAATTAAATGAGTCGAAATATTGAATGGACTTCGACGTTGATTTCTATAGTTCATATGGTTAATTGAATTGAAATACTAAGTATTTACAAGTTCCACAAATGCAGGCACATGGCAGTCTAAATGAATGCTACGAATTTACCCATAATCGATTATGAAGAAAATGAAGCCAGATTTTCTGTTGATTAGTGTTAGAAAAATGAACCCCCTAGAGTAGACCATGAGACCAAAACAACCCGAGACGCAGTTGGTATATTTTCACCAATGTAATACAATTATGAACCAAAGCCACACTAATACAGACTCAACAGACAAGCAGCAGCATCATCACTAAACAACTGCCAAGTTCAAATTCGCAAGCTAAGAATGTTATATAATTTTATAATATAGAGTTTTATCATTTCTCTCAAACATAAAAGGTCTACTCGGTTCTAAAATGCATGGAACTGTCAGATCACATAAGTTCACAAATCACACATTTTTGAGTCCGGCCCGACCTGGACGATGAATAAATTATAAATTCTGATGCCACTCTCTGTCATTAGGCAACAGGCAACTGCAGATGTAATAGTGAAATGAATATTTTGTATTACAAAAAAAAAAACAATCCTTATCAAAAATATTCAACAATTTGCAGTTATTCTTTTATTTTTATATATATTTTTTTAAATACAATTTTGCCTCGTTTTGGCGAGGCGCGTTCCGTTCAACCTACTCGGTTGTACTAGGGCGTATGTCCAAAAATCAAAGAACCTTAGGTTTTATGATATGTTGCAGTTATTTATGTACATTCATTGCATTTGGCAAATATATAGAGATCAAAAGAAATCTACGATCACTAATGTGGAACAGATGACAAGGAACAGATAAGCGGCAGTAGAACAAGAGATGAGAAGAAGACGCAGGAGATGTACATATGCATTGAGAAAAACTGTTGCCAGCATGATTAGGCAGTCCTTGTTCTCAAATACTCTGGGTAAGAGAGACAGAGGAAGACCAAAGAACATATGGAAACGAGAACTGGGTACAGACCTGAAGGGTATGAAGAAGACATGGAAAGACCGTGAGCTGATGGCACAGGACAGGAAGACTTGGCATACGTTTGTTGAAGGCCTGTGCTCCTAGGGATTTGGAAGGTGAAAAAAAGGAAGAAATATACGTTCTATAATTCTTTAAGCCAGGCTAATTGTAAATATGTTGCAATGAACATTTGTTATTACTTCATATGACCAAAGTCCACCCAGGGCCGTTGCTATTTCCAACAAAGCACCCAAGATCCGGCCTGTGCTCCCGGGAGGCTTGAGCCCGTGGGCCAAAGTCCGCCTGTGCAAACTTACATGTAAATAAAGACAAAGGTAAATTTCATAATATACACTTCCCTTTTCTCTCGTAGCTATAGCGCTAAAAGATGCTTCTGTGTCTAGCTTCGATTGTTCTATATGTTTTAAAAGGTATAACTAAAGAGGAACAATCGATAAGTGTTTAAATCAATGTATGCCAGTAGGGTATGCAGCAAGGTCTGTTTACTAATGAGTAGATAATCAGTGGAATGGGTATAGGTAATCACGAGGATTCACTATTACCTGAACATTACTCAGAGTTTATTGAGTCAGAGAATACTGAAGAGTAACAGTGTGTGTGTGTGCGCGCGCGCTTGCGTGCGTTTGTGGGTGGGCGTGCGGGTGCGCGTCTGTGTGTGTGTGAGTGTGTGAGTGAGTGAAAGAATGAGTTTGTTGTTAAGTTGTATACGCGTGGAGAAAGAAAGGATTGTACTGCATGAGATGGTCACGTGAGTAGAAGGTTAATAATTATCCAGTAAACCAGTAGAGATTGCGCAGAGGCAGTGAACAGACTGGTTGCCTTGTAAGTAACGCGCAGCAACATTGTTTTGTGCTGCCAAATGCTGAATAATTACTTGTTCAACAACTGCAAGATCTGTATTAGTGGTTGAAATGTGGGTTCGAGTACGCGGGACAGTAGACTTGAGACTGCCATGTTGGTATAAAACGCGGCATTTTGCTTGAAGTTGGATTTATTTTTTTCTGTTTTTAAAACGGCGTCAGTGTTTTATGGTGTGTTCTTAATTTTGACAAAGCTCGAAACAGAGTTGGCGGTTAGGTTAAGTGGGATTTGAACCTTCGAGTGACAATAGTAACTAGAGTAAGTGCTTGTCGAGGGAAAGTTACCTCCTTTACTTACTTAGTCGTTCCTCTTCTACCGTGAAGTGTAGAGGTTTGGAAGAGAACACCATACTATCATATTGGCTGTCTTCCTCCTGGCCCGGTTCCATTCCAGCCCTCGGTCCTTTAGAGACTGTCTAATATTGTCCTCCCAGCGGACTCTGGGTCGTCCGGGAGGTCTGAATCCCTGGCTCTTAGTTTCCCATACTTGTCGTGAGAAAGTTACCGGTTCAAAACCGGTTTCACGCTAGTGTACTCAGCTGTAAATGGGTAAATGCCTCTGCTCGAGCTAGGGCAAGAAGGCAAAGGCAGTGACGAAAAAAACTGGTCACCACAACTCATAAATCTGAGACCTAATTTTGTGAAGTCTCAAGCACTTCACTTCCCTACAGCAGTAATTGTTGTGGGACTGCCTGCAACTTCATTAATCTTGGGCCCGGCTCCTTACACTACTCGGCCGTCTGGATACATATGAACTTCTTGACATCAATTATATTTGATAATCAATTAGTGTGACAGTTTTCGAAATTGATTTTTAAAGTTACGTTAGATTTTTTTTTTCTTTCCGCGAGGTAACATATTTTATTCGAACGAGTTTCTTAGAAGTAACGGAAATCTACGAAACAGAATTTTCGCAATTTTTTGGTAATAATTTTTGAAACGAAGTCCTGTCAGAGAACTTCAGGAGCTAAGATAGTTGTTTCATTTTAAAGACTAGTGCCGGTGTTAAAAAAAAAAAAAAATTGAAAGGTAGTCCTTTAGAGGAGTGAAGTGTTAGAGACTTAACTATACTAGATCCAGCTTTTTTTATCAAGAGAGAGGATCAGTTCCCTTCCTCGCTGTCTTTGCCCTTAATAACTCGAGAGCAGATTCAGATTTTCATTTACAGCTAGGTCGACGGGAGGGTTATGCTACTACGTTTCGATCCTGGAGCCGCTAAAGGCAAGTGCAATAACCGCTTAGCCAATCAGATGCTTTTGTCCTCAAGAACAGCTACGCTATGGACCCCTGAAGGAGAGCGAAGGAGAAGCCGACCAAAAACAACTTGCCGGAGAACCGTGCAGGCCGAGATGCAGGGAATAAACTGGAGCTGGGGCACTGTTCGAAGGATGGCCGCCGACCGAGCAAAGTGGAAACATTTTGTTGCTGCCCTACAAGACGCCACCAGGCGTGATTGCCACTGACTGCTCTGACAGTAGGCTGCTAAGGATCAAAGAAGAAGGAGAATTAGACGCCAGTGTTACTTACAAAGTAAAAAAGAGTTTCACTAGTTAACATGTACATGATGTCAAAGAATGCTAACTAGACGCGTTTCCTGAATAGGTGTTGTTAAATACAAGTTTATGAAGAGCGAGAAGAACGGATGAGAACATGGCTGATGAGTGAACTAGACGGGGAAAATGGCGGACTTAACAGCATTATCAGGCAGTGCTTGTTCTTGCTGACAGACTAACTTCAAGAGCATTCAAAGAAGTTGCACTGAACATGGATAAGGGAGAGATACTGAGGACAATTATGTGAGAATGACACTGAAATCATCCCCAGAGCTATGCCAGTGGGAGTTTTACTCCTGGTAGGTTCAACCAAGCTGGACTGGTCTGTGTGGGTAGGGGTCAGACAAAAGCTGGTACCCTGGTCCTCCAGGTTGGGGGTTTTAGCATAGGGCTGACACCCCTGTCTATGTAAAAAAAAAAATGAAGTTACGGAAACAACATCAAATGAACAAACTTTGCTGCGGGATGGACATTCGGAGTCTGTGGCTCGTATGACTGTCAGTGGTGAAAGCCAAAAGGAAGCCACTGACATGAAAACGGATGTCCTGACCGCAAAACAGGATACAAGAATAGGATTTTGGAATGTCAGGACAATGTACGAGACAGGTAAACTAAGACAGGTCACGGCAGAAATGAGAAACTATAGGTTACACATCCTGGGGATAAGCGAGAGCAGATGGACAGGGGCAGGAAAAGTTAAAACAGCAACAGGAGAAACAGTACTTTACTCTGGAAAAGAGGATGGACAGCACAGTGAAGGCGTAGCCATTATTCTACAGAAAGGAATAGAAAGGACATTACTGGAATGGAAACCCATCAACACAGACTGATACGATTGAGATTGAGAGGGAGATTCACCAACACTACAATAATACAATGCTACGCACCAACGAATGATAGCGATGAGGAGGTCAAGGATGAATTCTATCAACAACTGCAGAAAGAAATGGAGGACACACCTAGATATGATCTTGTTATAGTAATGGGAGACCTCAATGCGAAAGTTGGTACACACAATACATATAATGAAAGAACAATGGGGAAATGCGGCAGCGGAATAGCAAACGAAAATGGGGATAAGCTAATAAGTTTCTGTAGCATTAACAACCTGGTCATTGGAGGAACACTTTTCCCACATAAGGAAATTCACAAGTTAACATGGGAATCACCAAATGGTCGGGACAGAAACCAGATAGACCACATCATGGTTAACGGTAGATGGAGACATGCATTACAAGATGTGAAGGTAAGAAGAGGTGCAGATGTGGGAAGCGATCACCATTTAGTAGTAGCAAAACTGAAAGTGAAACTAAGAAGGGCTGGACCAACTGTAACTACACAGAAAAGGTTTGACATCAGCAAATTGAAGGACCCCCTTACCAGAAAAGCTTTTGCGGCCGACATTAAGAAACGATATCAATTTGCCAAAAGCCAGGAAAAGACATTGACTGATGATATAGACCAGAATTTCAACACCATTTCAACAATATATAAGGAAAGTAGCAAATCATGCTTAGGATTCCAGAAAAAGAAGAAGCAAGACTGGATAACACCAGAAACATTAAACACCATAAAGAGGAGAAAGGAAATGAAAAGAAAGAAAACAGAAGCGAAGTCCCCCAGGTTAAAGCAACTATATAGCGAACAGTACAGTCAACTGGACAGGGAAGTTAAACGCCAAACCCGAGCCAACAAAAGGAATTTTCCTAGACGATCTTGCAAAACAGGCAGAAGAGGCAGCACTGAGAAATGAAACAGCACAGTATACAAAATAACTAAATTCATCAGCGGAAAACGAGGTGCAAACAATATTACATTAGTAAGAGATAAGCAAGGAAATCTCATTTCAAGTCTTTACAGCAGAGGGGACAGGAAACAAGATGGGCAGAGCACTTCAGAGAAACTCTGAACAAGGAAATACCAGAGACACAATTGAATGTTCCTGAGGCTGAAAACGATCTAGATGTAAATACAGACATTCCACGAAAAGAAGAAAATCATCACAGCAATCAAAGGGTTAAAGAACGGTAAAGCTCCGCGGGCCATGATAACTTAAATGCAGAGCTATTTAAGACAGACCCTGAGCTAGCAGCAGAACTATTAGAACCACTATTTGCACAAGTGTGGAAAACGGGGACAACACCATCAGAGTGGAACAAGGAATAATTGTCAAATTGCCCAAGAAGGGAGATCTTTCAGACTGCAATAATTGGAGAGGAATCACTCTTCTCTCAGTTCCCAGCAAAATACTAGGCAGGATAATTATACAGAGAATTTCAAAAGGCAGTATACAACTACAAACTGAGGAAAGAACAAGCAGGATTTAGAAAAGAACAGAAGATGTGTAACCAAATATTCACTCTCATGAACATTATAGAGCAGTGCTCAGAATGGCAAAGACAGCTGTACATTAATTTCGTTGATTTTGAAAAGGCTTTTGACAGCATACATAGGGACAGTTTATGGAAAATACTGAGGGCAAGGATTTTATTATGGAATTCCAAGCTGCATAGTGTCAATCATAAAAAGCCTCTATGCCAACTTTACGTGTAGTGTTGGGCAGAGCAACCTAACCTTTGAGGTGAAGACAGGAGTACGACAGGGATGCCCCTTATCAACCACTCTGCAATTTTTAACAGTCATAGATGGGTGATGCCGCCAGACAACAGAGGGACAGTCCCATGAGGAATAAGATGGACTATATTTTCTACATTGGAAGATCTGGAATATGCAGATGACATTGCACTGCTGGCACATTCACATCAACACATCCAGGAAAAAACGGATAGACTTAATAAATTTAGCCAGCAGGTGGGCTTGAACATCAATTTAAAGAAGTCTGAGGTCATGACGCTCAATGTGAGCAACCCTGAGCCCATATCAGTAGGGAATCAGCAACTGGTAGAGACAGATACCTTCACATACCTAGGAAGCATAGTAACACCAGACGGTGGGGCAGGCAAAGACATCAACATCAGAATGAATAAGGCAAGAACAGCCTTCTTTAGCCTAAATAACATCTGGAAGTCCTCCCAATACAGCACAAGCACAAAATTAAGATTATACCAGAGTTGCGTGCTTTCTGTGCTTCTCTATGGTGCGGAATGCTGGAGAGTCACAGAGAAGGAAATGTCAAAATTGTCCTCTTTTCACACAGCATGCCTAAGAAAAATTCACCGAATCTTTTGGCCGAATACCATCACCAACCAAGATCTGCTTACTCGTAGCAAGCAAGAGGACATGCACACCGCATAGCTGGCAGACGCTGGAGCTGGGTTGGTCATGTCCTCAGAAGAGACCCCGATGCCATCACAAGAACAGCTATGCTTTGGACCCCTGAAGGAAAGCGAAAGAGAGGCCGACCAAAAAACAACTTGGCGGAGGACTGTGGAGGCTGAGATGCAAAGAATGAACCAGAGTTGGGGCACTGTACGAAGGATGGCCACCGACCGTGCAAAGTGGAATCAATTTGTTGTTGCCCTACAAGACGCCACTAGGCGTGATGGCCACTGACTGCTTTGACGGTCGGTGGTTAAGGATCGAAGATGAAGAAGAAGATACTGAAATCGATGAATCAACAAGGCTAAGATAGCTGGAATTTGGCATCAAACATAAGACTGGCAGGGATGGACGTATGAGAGGATGCATCTGGCGTGTATACAACCAGCTCGCAACAGGAACAATTAGCATTTATATCCCTCGAAATTTTTGCTGAGGGAGATTGAGCACCTATGGGTTTGCCCTGAGTGAAATGACGTCGATTCTAATAAAAAAAATAACAATAGCTTGTGTTTGAATCCCCAGGGTAGGAGAAGGGTGAAGTTAAAGTGTGGTGATGATGATGATGGTGGTGTTGGTAGTAGTGGTGATGGTGGTGATGATGATGATAAAGCAAAACATAAAGTTGTAGCACGCCGACTGATAAGTGAGTGCCTGTTAGGAATTTTCAGTTTTGACCAAACGAATTTAAAAAAAAAAGTTTTGACTAACTTGCGACCGCCTTTGTTGTTATAGTTTTGTATTTATTAACACAACGAGAGGATCACAAAACATGTGAATTGAGTTGCGCGAGATAAGTAGTTTTCTTTTTCACCATAAGCAGCAGAAAGGAGAACCCCAACAAACAAATAAAAAATTAAATCACATAAATGGCAAACACAGCAGCGTGTATAAGCTACATAGAGAACATTTTCTATGTGCTAATTGTCTTAATAAAAAGAGAATTTGTAAATATCACTATCTGTTTTTCTACAAAGCACATGCAGAAAAACAGATAGTGATCTTTACAGATGCACTCTCAGTAATAACAGACATGAAGAGCTACTATGCTAAGGGGTTGAAAGATCTTATAAATTCACTTGAAAGCCTGACGAAATGCTTCAACAAATGCGCAGTCCAGTGAATACCAGCCCATTGCAACATTCCAGCCAATGAAGAGGCAGATAAACTTGCTAAAGAAGGGGCAACCCTGCAAAAAAAAAAAAAAAAAACGATATAGAGACAACTTACGAAATGACTAAAACAGCTATAAAAGCTACATTCAAGTCCAAATGGGACAGAGAACACCCAGGTTACTGCCGTGAGTTGGGTATTTTAGAAGTATTGTGTCGAGTAAGACAATTTGAGTGAACTAAGACAATGTGAACCAACGGGCTGATCACCCGTTTGCCAGTCACTTCGATTACGGAAACAACAGCAAATGGATTGATTTGCCGTTGCCCTAAAGACGCCAATAGGCGTGATGGGAAACAATGGCAAAGAAAACCTATCTGCTGTTGCCCTAAGACGCCACTAGGCGTAATGGCCACTGACTGCTTTGACGGTCGGTGGCTAAGGACGGAAGAAGAAGAAGAAGAAGACAATGTGAGTGAACTGCAAGAATTATAGAGAAAACACAGATAACACTAGTCAACAACCAAAATGTACCAGAAATGAAAATAGCTGATCTTAACTAATTTTGGTGTGCTGAAAACGAAAATGACATTAAAAAATGTTGATTGGCTCTAGTTTTCAAGATATATGCTACTAGTTTATTTAATTACGGTAAATTTATATATATATGACGCAACTGTTGTGGGCGATTGCATAATTTTTTCTAATGACCAATAAAAATGTTACTAGAAGTTGATGATGCAATCCTACCTATGATTACATCACTTTTGTGTATAAATACCTTATCTCTGATAAAATTTTGCCATTAGTTAGTGCATTTGTCCTTATCAAAAGTATCGTAGTTAGAAATGCCAGAAGGCGTACAGTTTGTATTTTGGCTGCAGAATAGGAGATCAAGATAAGAGCTGGGTGCCACACATATGCTGCAATACATGTGCAGCACATCTTAAACTGTGGTTGACTGGCAAAAGGCAAGCTATGCCTTTTGCAGTCCCAATGATTTGGAGAGAGCCCACTGATTATCTCAACAACTGTTACTTTTGCATGGTCCCTCCAATTGGGAAAGGCATATCAAAGAAGAAAAAATGGACTGGAATATCCAAACATCCCCTCTGCAATACTTCCGGTACCACATGGCGATGACCTAAGATTCCCCAAAGTGCCAGAATCCTTTTCAGCTGCTTCCACTGATGAAGAGGACATTGGTGGTCCTGAACCATCAACCTCAAGTGACACAGATTTTGAGCAAACTACATCCACTAACCCAAGTAGAACTGAATGATCTTGTAAGAGATCTGAATTTACCGAAGAACAAGGTGGAGCTTTTGGGTTCCAGATTGCAACAGTGGAATCTCCTGGCAGAAGATGTTACAATTTCTGTGTATAGGAACCGCCAGAAGCCGCTTATTACATTCTTTTTCAAAGAGGGTGACCTTTCTGCGTGCCACAACATTTCTGGTTTAATGGCAGCCCTCAACATCAATTACATACCGGAAGAGTGGAGGCTTTTCATTGATTCATCCAAGACAAGTCTTAAAGCTGTTTTGTTGAATAATGGTAATGTGTTACCGTCAATTCCAGTTGGTCACGCAGTTCATATGAAAGAAACTTATGAAAACATTAAGCAGCTTTTGAAGTGTATAAACTACGATCATCATCATTGGTCACTTTGCGGTGACTTAAAAGTGGTCGCTCTTTTGCTTGGACTACAGGGTGGATACACCAAGTACTGTTGCTTTCTCTGTGAGTGGGATAGCCGTGCACGAAGTGACCATTACATCAGAAGACATTGGCCAATCAGGCAGTCATTGCAGCCTGCAGTAAGAACGTTGAGAACCCAGCAGTTGTCGACACCAGCAAGATTTTGTTGCCACCCTTGCACATTAAGCTGGGTCTCATGAAAAACTTTGTCAAGGCAATGGAGAAAACAGATGAGGCTTTCAAATACCTCATCAGAAAATTTCCAAGACTGAGTGAAGCTAAAATAAGAGAGGGAGTATTTGTTGGTCCGCAAATTCGAAAACTTCTTCATGATGACGAGTTTCTTTGCGTGTTGCATGGCAAGGAAAAAGCAGCATGGCTAGCATTTAAGTCAGTGGTGGACAATTTTCTTGGAAACAACAGATCTGATAATTACAATGAAATTGTAGAAAATCTCCTTCAGAAGTATAAGAGTCTTGGCTGCAACATGTCTTTGAAAATTCATTTTCTGGATTCTCATCTGGATTTCTTTACGTCAAACTGTGGAGCGGTCAGTGATGAGCATGGTGAACGATTTCACCAGGACATTGCTGCTATGGAGACAAGGTATCAAGGCAATTGGAGCCCTTCAATGCTTGTTGATTACTGTTGGACTGTGACAAGAGACACCTCATCGATTGACTACAAGAAGCAAGCAAAGAGAGCTCGAACAGCGACTGAATAATGACGGAATGGGTTCAAATGTGCCTTTTTAAAGCATGATATGTGAACTTTAAATAATGTTTTTATTTTTTCTATCATTTTATGTTAAAATATCAATTAATTGAGTATGTAACCACAATTTTTATAATGCTAAAGTAGAAAGACTAGCTGTTTAGCCCAGAGAAGTAAACAAGCATACATTATTTGTATTACTGTAATGTAAATTCATCATTTAAAAAAAAAAACCAGAGCCAATTGGTGAATTTCATTATGATATTTGAAATCAGCATGTCAAAATCAATAAGAAATGGTACATTTAATTTCTGGTACAAAAAAACTTTTGAAAATTTGTTGACTAGTGTAATGTGCGAAATTAGGGAGAAACTTAAGACAGCCTGGAAGGAGATATATTAACGCTATCTCTCTTTCCAAGCCACACAACTCACTTATCAAGTCGCAAGTCTCACCCGCTCGCTCTTCTTTCTCACTGGTAGACAGAGAAATAGTAAGAGCTTACAAAGTCACTTAATAATAGATATGGATGAAGGTCTAGAGCAGCGCATTAACAAAAATGTTAACAATTATTAAAATTCTTTTAGGTTGTATAGAAAAAAAGAATAAAAATCTCAGGAAATAATAATTGATGAAATATCAAAGTCAACAATTATATAAATTCATACATCAAGGAAACCAAAACCATTTTGTAGGACACCTGCAGGGAAAATAAACCGAGAGTTAACAATCCTTCAGCTGCTTGTGAACCCCCCCCCCCCCCCCTCCCCACTCACCCCCACCAAAAAAAAACCCCTAAGTCAGTGTCTTTATGTCTCTGCCCATAAACTGAATTGGAAAATTTATAAATCCACTGAAGGCGCTATCCATGCGCTGGTTTCACAAACACACTGATCTAGTCTACACCAAATAGGCTGTCGGTTAACTCTGTCTTTCCTCAGACAGCTAATACACGCAGGTGTCGTACTGACCAGAAGGCATACAAGTCGACGTCAGCTCAGGGCAACCGTCCTTATTTGCGCTCCTATCCTGTCGCTGTGAATTAAAACAAACGTACCCCGGTATCTAGTACTCGATGAGTAATCCTGTTGGGTCACTTTTGAGACCTGTTATTGTGACTGAGCACAGAGTAAGGTTGGAGTGGCTAAGAGGTATGGCGTCCGCCTCGTATTCAAGAGGTACCGGGTTCGAATCCCAGTTGAGGGATTATAATTTATGGAAATATTTTTTTTTCAGAACCAGTGGTCCTAATATACTCTCCCTTGGTCTCATGGGCAGTGAGATCGAATACCTAGCCTTATCGGATAAGAGCGAAAAAATAGGAGGTCCCGTGTGCAAGTTGCGCACGTTAAAAATCCCATGGCAGTTGGAAAATCGTAAAGAGTATGCCATAAGGCCGCTGCCCTGGCAAAATTTAAAAATTTGGAAACCTACCCACTACAAAAATATCTATAGAATGTGTGATTCATAGACAGTATATACACACATTGGGATTCTCGCCGGTGCTACGAAGTTCGCGCACTGCGCTGAGATCCTCCTTATGTGATCTAAGGGAGGAGATCGGAGCACTGATGGCGTTGTCCATGTGCAATGAAGATAGTCCTTAAAACCAAACCAAACAAAACCAAACACAGTAAGATACTTTCAATTAGGCTGGCGATGATGTGTTTATTGATATGCTGGATACCAATATGCTCTGATTTTTACTAAATAGGCGAGTATGAAACCACTACTGCATAATACGTGACGTCAGGCTGCAATTGCTGGTTCTACAATGCAATGAAATCAATATTCACGTGATTTTCCACCCGTTTAGTGGGGTTATGCGAAGAGTGTATAGTTGACAAGCAATTTGACACTCATCTTGCTGAAAAACGTTAAACAGGAGGGAGAATTTATGCGTTCCTTCCATTAGTGATTGTAGTCAGCTGTTTTAGCAGTGGGGATACCTGGAACTAAGAACAAACACCCATTACCTCAAACTGCCCTGTAAGTAATTATCTAAAGTACACAATAGACATACCATTGTTCCATACCCTGTCATGAGAAGTTTCTCCCAAAATAAAATACTGCCTCCACAAATTCAGTCGTTATATCGAACACCCGTCACTAGTAAGATTTATGTAAATAATTTACACGCTCTAATTCTCCAAAAGTAGTGTCAGCTTAAGCTTACATTTAACCCATTGTAAACACTAACAAAACTATGAAGGTCTTAACAGATTAAGTATCTGTTGGCTTAGGTTGGGTGACAGAGCTACACAGGGCACGATACTAAATCAATTACTGATTAGTTACAGCAAAAATTGCAAGTCACTGCTATCAGTTTTATACACACTAATAACTAAGCACTTATTATTTTACAAAGTCTCAATTCATCCCGAGATATCAAGAATTTGTTTGACGACACAGGTCGAATATTTTCGCTTCAAGTGATCTGTCTCATTCGGCAATCCTCTGGCTCAGTTTGTCAACGAAGTGTAATGAAAGTTAAAATCTATCAGGTCTTAAAGTCTTGTTACTGACGCTGACCTGAACATCTGCGGTAGCTTGTTTTTGCAGGTGTTAGGCACTCTGCATTAGTGTAACCCCGAGTAATGAAAACATTATTCTGAATCTACATCAGAGACACCAGTTTCCTTGATTTTACGAGTACATAACGTTATAACCGGCTGCTTCAGCGTTCGACAACTTCAGCTCTCAAAGGCCTGCTACAAATGTGCCGGACGAATGCGAGTTTCTCTCACCTGGATGGAGACGTAAGGAAGTTACCCAGCTTTCTAAGGGTTGCTCACTCTGTGCCGTTGAACTTATAAAGACTCTTAGTAAGGCTGCCTCACAATCATCAAGGAATCCATTTAGCGGCCAGCGGTAAGAGAAGGCAATCTTAATTGAGGACCCGACACGAAATCAAACGCTAGACGCGCCGGCAGGAACAGAAAAATGTAAAGAGAAGTGCCAGACGAGGGGCAGGGACGGATTGGAAAATTCTAATTTACTGTCAATTTGTGACAGTCACATAAAAGATGATGTCTATAACCTGCTGTCTAGGCGAGACCAGGTCATCATTTTCTGCTTAAGCACTGGTCACAATAGGTTGAGGTACCATCTATATCACAAGTACAGGATTGGTCCCACAGATCTCTGCTCCTGTGGCACCAGCCATATGAAAGCTGGACATCTGCTCCAGTCCTACCCAACATACAACAGTGAAAGGAGTGGCATTTGGCAACACCCTGCTTCTCTTCATGAAAAACTGTTTGGAGATGTCAGGAACCTTGAGCTGACTACCGCCTTTATTAAAATCATTAATGTAGATGTCTGAGGGCGAAGGAGGAGGAAGAAGAAGAAACATCTATAATCAGCAATGAAAACATCCTACCAGCTTTTTATGAAAATACGGAAAAAACGCGCATTGCACAGTTGCACCGCGAAATTAGAAATGCCCAACATATGAGCAAGAGAGAAAGCACATTTAGCCGTCATTAGTACTATTCCTGGAAAAACTCTATGAAGTTAAAAATAGCCTCAAGCTGACCAGTGCTTTCATTGAAAATATTCAACTACACGTCTGAGAGTGTACGAAGAAGAAAAATATTCACGTAGACGTCTGAGAGTGTACGAAGAAGAAAATTATTCACGTAGACGTCTGAAAGTGTACGAAGAAGAAAAATATTCACGTAGACGTCTGAGAGTGTACGAAGAAGAAAATTATTCACGTAGACGTCTGAAAGTGTACGAAGAAGAAAATTATTCACGTAGACGTCTGAAAGTGTACGAAGAAGAAAATATTCAACTAGACGTCTGAGAGTGTACGAAGAAGAAAATATTCAACTAGACGTCTGAGAGTGTACGAAGAAGAAAATATTCAACTAGACGTCTGAGAGTGTACGAAGAAGAAAATATTCAACTAGACGTCTGAGAGTGTACGAAGAAGAAAAATATTCACGTAGACGTCTGAGAGTGTACGAAGAAGAAAATTATTCACGTAGACGTCTGAAAGTGTACGAAGAAGAAAAATATTCACGTAGACGTCTGAAAGTGTACGAAGAAGAAAAATATTCACGTAGACGTCTGAGAGTGTACGAAGAAGAAAAAATATTCACGTAGACGTCTGAGAGTGTACGAAGAAGAAAAATATTCACGTAGACGTCTGAGAGTGTACGAAGAAGAAAAATATTCACGTAGACGTCTGAGAGTGTACGAAGAAGAAAAATATTCACGTAGACGTCTGAAAGTGTACGAAGAAGAAAAATATTCACGTAGACGTCTGAGAGTGTACGAAGAAGAAAATATTCAGCTAGACGTCTGAGAGTGTACGAAGAAGAAAATTATTCACGTAGACGTCTGAAAGTGTACGAAGAAGAAAAATATTCACGTAGACGTCTGAGAGTGTACGAAGAAGAAAAATATTCACGTAGACGTCTGAAAGTGTACGAAGAAGAAAAATATTCACGTAGATGTCTGAGAGTGTACGAAGAAGAAAATTATTCAGTCTAGACGTCTGAAAGTGTACGAAGAAGAAAAAATATTCAACTAGACGTCTGAGAGTGTACGAAGAAAAAAATATTCAACTAGACGTCTGAGAGTGTACGAAGAAGAAAATATTCAACTAGACGTCTGTGAGTGTACGAAGAAGAAAAATATTCAACTAGACGTCTGAGAGTGTACGAAGAAGAAAATATTCAACTAGACGTCTGAGAGTGTACGAAGAAGAAAATATTCGTCTGAGAACTAGACGTCTGAGAGTGGACGAAGAAGAAAAGTATTCACGTAGACGTCTGAAAGTGTACGAAGAAGAAAAATATTCACGTAGACGTCTGAAAGTGTACGAAGACGAAGAAGAAAAATATTCACGTAGACGTCTGAGAGTGTACGAAGAAGAAATTATTCAACTAGACGTCTGAAAGTGTACGAAGAAGAAAAAAATTCACGTAGACGTCTGAAATTGTACGAAGAAGAAAAATATTCACGTAGACGTCTGAGAGTGTACGAAGAAGAAAAAATATTCACGTAGACGTCTGAAAGTGTACGAAGAAAAAAATATTCAACTAGACGTCTGAGAGTGTACGAGGAAGAAGAAAATATTCAACTAGACGTCTGAGAGTGTACGAAGAAGAAAATATTCAACTAGACGTCTGAGAGTGTACGAAGAAGAAAATATTCAACTAGACGTCTGAGAGTGTACGAAGAAGAAAAATATTCAACTAGACGTCTGAGAGTGTACGAAGAAGAAAATATTCAACTAGACGTCTGAGAGTGTACGAAGAAGAAAATATTCAACTAGACGTCTGAGAGTGTACGAAGAAGAAAATATTTTCTTCTTCGTACACTCTCAGACGTCTGAGAGTGTACGAAGAAGAAAATATTCAACTAGACGTCTGAGAGTGTACGAAGAAGAAAATATTCAACTAGACGTCTGAGAGTGTACGAAGAAGAAAATATTCAACTAGACGTCTGAGAGTGTACGAAGAAGAAAATATTCAACTAGACGTCTGAGAGTGTACGAAGAAGAAAAATATTCAGCTAGACGTCTGAGAGTGTACGAAGAAGAAAATATTCAACTAGACGTCTGAGAGTGTACGAAGAAGAAAAATATTCACGTAGACGTCTGAGAGTGTACGAAGAAGAAAAATATTCACGTAGACGTCTGAAAGTGTACGAAGAAGAAAAATATTCACGTAGATGTCTGAGAGTGTACGAAGAAGAAAAATATTCACGTAGACGTCTGAGAGTGTACGAAGAAGAAAATTATTCACGTAGACGTCTGAAAGTGTACGAAGAAGAAAAATATTCACGTAGACGTCTGAGAGTGTACGAAGAAGAAAAATATTCAACTAGACGTCTGAGAGTGTACGAAGAAGAAAATATTCAACTAGACGTCTGAGAGTGTACGAAGAAGAAAATATTCAACTAGACGTCTGAGAGTGTACGAAGAAGAAAATATTCAACTAGACGTCTGAGAGAGTGTACGAAGAAGAAAATATTCAACTAGACGTCTGAGAGTGTACGAAGAAGAAAATATTCAACTAGACGTCTGAGAGTGTACGAAGAAGAAAATATTCAACTAGACGTCTGAGAGTGTACGAAGAAGAAAATATTCAACTAGACGTCTGAGAGTGTACGAAGAAGAAAATATTCAACTAGACGTCTGAGAGTGTACGAAGAAGAAAATATTCAACTAGACGTCTGAGAGTGTACGAAGAAGAAAATATTCAACTAGACGTCTGAGAGTGTACGAAGAAGAAAATATTCAACTAGACGTCTGAGAGTGTACGAAGAAGAAAATATTCAACTAGACGTCTGAGAGTGTACGAAGAAGAAAATATTCAACTAGACGTCTGAGAGTGTACGAAGAAGAAAATATTCAACTAGACGTCTGAGAGTGTACGAAGAAGAAAATATTCAGCTAGACGTCTGAGAGTGTACGAAGAAGAAAATATTCAACTAGACGTCTGAGAGTGTACGAAGAAGAAAATATTCAACTAGACGTCTGAGAGTGTACGAAGAAGAAAATATTCAGCTAGACGTCTGAGAGTGTACGAAGAAGAAAATATTCAACTAGACGTCTGAGAGTGTACGAAGAAGAAAATGAATATAAAGAATACGTTGATCCAAATAAAAAAAAAATGTATTCTTTTGTTTCGGGTAAAATTACAAAAGTGGTTAAAATACGTACAATAATGTTTATTAACTATTGAATTAAAGCGCGTGGAGCAAACCGTCAGTGTAAAAATTTGCAAGCATAACCACAATCAAAATACAATCAGTGCATCTGGGACGGAAGATAATTTTAAATATCTAGCAATTTATCTTTCCTTGAAAACCTATCAGTGTATGTTTAAAAGCGTTTTTTGAGATAACAAACGTGACAAGATCTGCTTTGTCAAACATTAGTAACAAGATCTGTTTTGTAAAACATTAGTGACAAGATCTGTTTTGTAAAACATTAGTGACAAGATGTGTTTTGTAAAACATTAGTGACAAGATCTGTTTTGTAAAACATTAGTGACAAGATCTGCTTTGTAAAACATTAGTGACTGATAAGGTTGATAAAGTTGGATTTTTATTCCCGTTAATGATATCCACCAAAAGATAGATATAAGTGGATGGAAGCAGACATCATCATCATCATCAGTTGATAAGATCTCTATGGTGTTGTTTGCTCCACTGTAGTGTATGGAATGTCAACTTGACCTACGCAGTGGTGTGTAGACATGGATTGAGTGTATAATGTGCGAATGATGATAAAGGTTCGTGGTGTTGACAAAAAAATGTTCTTTTCTCACACTCATGTATGGCTGGAAGTCATCGACACCAACGACTGTGTACCTTTTCTAAAGTTTAATTGGACGTACACACTCGACAGCACAGATAGTGACAGATCACAGGTTGCCATAATACATCATAGTACAGTGGATAAATGGTCTTGCAATGTTACATGGGCACTCATGTAGAATAAGTGTATAATGGACTGTCAGTAGCCAAGCACTCAGTATCGCCCATACATATATCATCTGACTTCACTGACTGAGCACGTCAGCTTATAAACAATATTTCAGATGGCTTCTAAACCTAATCTCGTCTAGCGACGATTCTTCAACATAATGTTCAGCACATATTTTTCCATATAATAATATTGAACCGCTAGCAATGGGTTCTCATGTGTAGCAGTGATCTCTGGACTGATCAAGCGATAATACGGGCATCCCTTTTTCTCTTCTTGAAAGTCACTACATGTTTTGGTTCCAAGATGGCTTCACTCGTGAGCTGTCACTCACGTTTGGATACAGATAATGAATCTGTCCTAAAGTTAGTCATTCATAAAACATTTCATTGCTCTGTAGATTTGATCATGAACAATTGACTGCAATCTACAGGATATAGTGCTGCTAGGAATCGAAGTCGTTTTCATCGAGTCAAATATATTCTCTTAGACATTCAAATCGTAACTATCGAAAATGGTGGCTTCGATCGAGAGTTCATAAGAGTATCTTTGATTACCTTGGTATAGGAAATATGAAACTGCCATTCCTTGGCAATACGACTAAACACTGGGGTAAAGCATACACGATAGGTTTAGACGACTATCACCTTCCCCACAAATACTGAGATCACTTTTTCCCCGGCGACAGGCCGACATGGAAAACACACAGTCCCTATCAGGACGAAGCCAAATCACACCACTCTCTAGCGACACATCCGCCGAATAGCCTTCGACCTCTCTAGAGACAACAGAACATATAGTTCGACTTAGATATGTAAAGATATACAGATATAAGACAGACTCGTCCTACTCAGACAAACAATACACATAAATTCAGGCCATAGATATTCTGAAGCAAGAACAATCTATTATTACCCAAACAACGAATAAATCGCAGTAAAATGGATTTATCCGCGGAGTTTGATCGAAAGAGCCGACACAACTTTCAAGGGAAGTAACACAATAATGACTTTCCCTTAAGCACTATTTTGCTTTCAAAATATTTGCGAAGATAACAAGAATACCAATGTATAATATTGTAAGATATCAAAGACTGCACGTAACAGTCTTACCACACCTCCCGGGAAAAAAAAATGGAACATTTTTTTTTTTTTCTTTTTGAAATACATCTAGGAGCAACGTACAATAGGCTCCCAACGCATGAATAATGCGCAGATGAAAATATCAGGAATACCTATAACGCCTAATATGAGGCTAAGTCGACTTATGGAGCGACTGGTGAGAATGTGTCTCATAAACTGAGAGAAATTATTTCTCTACAAGTATATTTTTCCAGGAAGGTGTCATCAAAGTATAATACAATTCTGGCAATTACACAATGCCTAAAAAAATTCATATCATCATTTCGTATTAGATATCTTAAATTTATGATTTATGAAGAAAAAATCATCAAAGCACAGCGGTGAATAAACATCAATGAACCGCTATGTAGTGATACAATCATTATATTATTAAATTACAAATGTGTATCTATCATGATATAGAAAAGGAACTACTATAGAACTAGACATATCAAGAAGTCTAAGCCCTAATAGTTATGTGGAATCATGTGGGCATCTTGACAGAATGTCTGCCATCACATTATCTGATCCACGAATAGCTCGCACAGAGAAATGAAAAGGTTGAAGAGCAATTGCATATCGAGTAGACCTCGAGCTCTTCAAATTCTTACTCTGTATAGCAGTAAGAGCTTTTTGGTCGGTTTCTACTATGAAATGTGCGCCTAGAAGGAATCTCTGTAGTTTGAGGATCGACCAAACCATAGCTAATAGCTCACGGTCTAAAACCGAATAATTCCTTTCTGCCGCATTAAGTTTTCTGGAAATATACATTACAGGATGCAGAGTTCCAGAGTACTCTTGCATTAGTGCCGCTCCAATCCCAGTGGATGAAGCGTCACTACGAAGAACGAATGTCTTATCTTTAGTGGGTAGCACTAAAATAGGTGGTGTTGAAAACAGTGTTTTAATCTTATCCAGAGAGCATTGGCATTCCTGAGACCAGTGGACCACATTAGGCGAACCTTTCTTTAGAAGTGTTGAGAGAGGTGCCATGATAGAGGATAGATTCTGAATGAATCTGCCATAAAATTGAATAAGACCTAACAGACTTCTCACCTGTTTTTTAGTCTTAGGGATTGAGATGTTAAGTATCTTACTAGTATTATGGTCCTCTGTCTTTAGGAAACCATGACCAACTCGGTGGCCTAGGAAAGAAATTTCGCTAAAACCAATATAGGCTTTAGAGGGTTTCGCTGTCAGGTTGTGCTCACGCAAAGTAGACAGCAATTCATCTAACCCTGAATAGTGATCTTCCCAAGTATCGCTGAAAAGACAGATGTCGTCTAGATATGCAATGACATCTGACCGATAAGATAGGATTCGGCGCATCATGCGTACGAACGTAGCTGGTGCGTTCATAAGACCGAAAGGCATAAAATTCCATTGGAACAAACCTCTAGGTGTTGAAAAAGCCGTGAGAGGTTTGGCGCGTTCAGATAAAGGAACTTGCCAATATCCTTTAGACAAATCAAGTTTAGTGAAAAAATGAGATTTGGAGAGTCGAGTAAGTAGCTCTTCCAGTAAAGGCATAGGTTCGGCATCGAACTTAGTTACTTGATTCAATTTTCGATAGTCAACGCAAAGACGTATGTTATTGTCTTTTTTACGCACAATAACCATCGGCGAAGAATATGCAGAGGTGGATGGTTCGATTATTTTCAAATCTATCATCTCATCCAACTCTTTCTCGACCTGTGCTTGAAAATGTATAGGTATAGGATAAGGTCTAACCCTAATAGGAGTATGGTCAGTTAGAACAATGTCATGTTGAATGACATTCGTTTGTCCAGGGATGTCAGTGAGTACATCCTGAAATGTTTGCAACATAGTTGAAACTTGTCGCTGTTCTCCTAGAGACAAATCAGGAGAGACAGTAACGTTCTTCCATGATTCACTGGAATGAAGTGGGATCATTGGAAGAGGAAGATTTACATCTGAAAAACTTGTTTCCTCATCCTGTATCACGGACAGTGATGAGTAATGACCATGTTGTACTGGAGAATTGTCCGTTGCTTGGAAAATGGGTTGCAAATAATCCGGACGTTCATGGAATTCAGTAAGCATATTGATGTGGAAGGTTTTATGCTTCCCATCAATATCGACAATATAGTCGACATCGGAAATTTTCGATATTATATCGTACGGACCTTTCCAAGAAATAAGTAATCTGTTTTCCCTACAAGGTAGTAATACAAATGCTTTGTCACCAGGACAAAGTTGTCGTAAGCATCTCTTCTTATTGGCAAATTGCCTTGCCTTCTGTTTCGCAAATTCAGAAGAAGAAGTTGCTAATTTGCATGCTTCGATAATTTTTTTGTCTCAACGCGATGACATATTCGTAGGATGACTTTGTGTCATCGTCAATATTGTCAGATGTTATGAGATCGTGAAGCAACGACATAGGGCCACGCGGACGCGGGCCAAAGACGAGTTCAAAGGGAGAAAATCCCGTATGTTCATTGGGTACCTCTCTGTAAGCGAAGAGGGCCGCAGGTAAAACTCTGTCCCAGTCTTGAGGATGATCCTCAGTTATCTTCCCCAGTAAGTTTTTAAGTGTTCTATTAAGGCGTTCGACCATACCATTAGACATTGGATGGTAGATACTACTTAAAGATCTATCTATCTGCAGAGTAGACATTACTTGAGACATGGTATCTGATATTAGTTGGGTGCCATGGTCTGACAATATCTCTCCGGGGAACCCCAGACGAGAAAATATAAGCCAAAGAGCATCTGCAATATCAGCAGTAGTAATGCTCTTCAGAGGAATAGCCTCTGGCCAACGTGTGCACATATCAACACACGTCAAGATAAACTGATGTCCTCTGGCAGACTTGATCTTAAATGGACCAATAATGTCTATGGCCATTTTTTGAAACGGCCGAATAGGAATGTCCGCCGCCTGAATGGGTGCAGCATGCCGTGGACCTTTGGATTTAACTTCCTGACATACTTTACAAGATCGACAATAAATACGTATGTCCTTGTTTACCAATGGCCAAAAGAAAGCCGCAAGGACTCTTGACTTAGTACGGGAAAAACCCATGTGTCCAGCACACTGAGAGTCGTGAGCGTGCTGCAAAATTTTAACTCTCAAATTCTTGGGAACCAGGATTTGAGAATGACTTGACGTAATGGAGTCTTGAACCATCCGTACAAGTACGCCATTCTTCTTTGTAATCCACGATTTACGACTTGTGTCTTTATTCGGATCACCTTTAGTTGCAAGAATGAAGAATTTCTTCAGAGTGGGATCATCTTCTTGCTGTTTTATAAACGAGTCACGAGAAATTACCAAGGGATTATCTTGGTTATGCACTTCATTATATTCAGTAGATGAAGTTTGAGGCATATTAAGAGCCTGAGCTCTAGTGACTACAGCGTTAGCAATCTGCATGTTTTGCCTTTCCCACGTGGAAATTTGTTGCGGAGTGCATTCCTTGACTCCATGAATGCGACCGATGATGAGGTCAGCGATCGGATTCGGAAGAAGACATGCGTGTACATCTCCTGTAAAGAAAGGAGTAGCAATCCTAATGATAGCAGTAGAGTATTTCTCTAATGTGCCGCCAAATGTTACACATTTGACTACTTGTCCAGTGGCACGGGAAGGATCTACGAGTGACTGCCTAACACCAATTGTGGTGCATCCAGAATCAAATAGCACAGAGACTGGATTGTTATTCACTAAACCCTTATGTAAGACAAGAGAAACTCTTCCATCATGCGCGACTGATGCTGGAAGAGCAGGAAGAGGATGGCCACAGCTTAAAGTAGACACTGTGGTTGGCTCAAATAACGTTTTGCATTGGGGGCACTGAGATGCTCTCCCAAAATCAAAAGCGGCACATGCCATATTACTAGCATCATTATTATCTTTACTCTGTTTATAGGCTTCATGGGACTCTTGTTGTGCAGAGTTTGCCTGAAAATGTGGTTTATGTCTTTTGTTTTGAGATCTACCTCGGTTATTATCACCTCTGTAGTTATTGTTACCTCTATTGTAACCCCTATTTGGGTTTGAGTCATAGTTCCCTTGGTTACCATTATCATATTCATTATAATGAGTATCTCTGTAATTATGATCTTGTTGACTCCAAGACGGATAACCCTGATAGTTTCTATAATTACTTCCTCTACGGAAATTCCTATAATTATGACCACCCCTGTGTCGAGAGCTATCAGGTCGTCTCCAGTTCTTTGAAGAAGAACCCTGAAATGATTGGTTACCTTGGTTTTGATAACAATTATGGTTACCTTTTTTATCAAATCTGTTTTGAGGTCCCTGAAATCTGTGTGAATAATTGGGATTGTATGGTGTTGCTGAAGCAACTGGCATACTCTCCTTAATCTTAGTGTTGCCAAAAGTCACGTCGGGGTGTGCAGTGACATATTGGGAACAATATTCTTCCATTTCTTTTAGAGATTTAGGTTTACGCTCATGTATAAATTCAAGGAAAGGTTTGTTCACACATGACATAATCTTATCTCTGAGCAACAAATCCATAAGTCCTTCATACGTTTTTTCTGTTTTGGAAAGCTCAATCCAACGATCAACTGTGAGACGTGCCTTTGCAGTGAATTCTGAGAATTCTACACCCGTCTCAGGTACCATCGTTTTAAATAAAAGGCGATAGCCTTCCTCACTTAGCTGATATTTTTTTATCAAAGCCGCCCTAATGACATCATAATTATCCTTATCTGCTTCTCCTACAAGGCATAATCTAGTCAAAGATTCACCTTTCAAGTTTTCTGATAATTGATTAGCGTATTGTGATTTATCCACATTATGTGTACGACAAGAACGTTCAAATCTATCCAGCCAGAATGTAATATCGTCACTGGACTGATTGAACGGTGGAACCTTAACCTTGTAAGTAGAAGGTTTATCATTACCACTAGATGCCTGATTAACATTACTCATACTTGTCAATCTTAATTTCTCCAACTCAAATTCATGTTCTCTTATTGCTTTTTTTTCTTCAGCCTCTCTGTCTAATCTTTTTTGTTCAGCTTCCCTGTCTAATCTTTTTTGTTCAGCTTCCCTGTCTAATCTTTTTTGTTCAGCTTCACTGTCTAATCTTTTTTGTTCAGCTTCCCTGTCTAATCTTTTCTCTTCCGCCATAGCTTTTCTCTCTTCTGCAGCTAATGCTTTGTCATATTGAGCAACTGCCCATTGTTCTAATTGTTGACCAGTCTTATCAAGGGCTTTCCCTTGTGTAATGAAGTATTCTAATGTAGCCATGATGTCTAACAATAATACTAATCACCTGAATCAATAATAATACCACAAGTTCTCAATGACTTGATTAATCAGTATACTATCCCAATATCTGTGGGTCACAAGCCTTTAATAAGGTCTTGTATAATAGTAATAATAATCAGGTACTGGTTTATACCATAATCCAAGTGCAGTGCACAGGCAATTGTGTCTTATGAAATATACCTATATAAAACATATGTCAACCAACAGAATACATAAAGTACAAATAGGACTGACAATACAAGAACGTTTGCAGAAATCAAAATAAATCAAATAGGGAAATCAATGAAAATAATCACTGAATCTGCAAAGAATAACAACACAAATGACGTCACAATATATGAATATAAATTGTGAATAGAACTGAAAGATAGAAAAGGTTAGACCAACAAATTACAAACAAATCAAAACAAAACTAAAGAACAAAGAAATATTACAAAAAATAACAATAATTACAGACTTCACAGCTAACACAAAAGCAACAGTTGTCGCAGCAAATTTTCAATCAAGAAAATTGCACCTATAGAAAACGCCCACAACGGACCCTCTATGACGTGGGATATTCTGTTGTGAGGACGCCGCCCAACCTTAAACACAACCCGCTGACATAGAAACTAACATACTATACAAACAAATAACATGCAAACATAAATATATATAAATTATGTGTATGATAGTATGTGTTGCAAAATAGGCTCAGTCTTACAGTAATGGCAAAGTTATTTTTATGAAAATAAACAAACTGCCACTTTATTCAATTAAACATTCTGGCCTTAAATATTAAAGTTCATATACAGAAAACAAGAAGATCCATCGATGAAAATAGGACTTCTTAGTTCACTCATACTGTCTTCCTGTTAACATTGAGAAGAATTGATCCAACTGTTCTGTGAAACTCTATAATGTCTAATGTAAAAAATGTCAACAACGCTGACCTACATACTGCATTCACCTGACAGGTCACGTGACGAAGTGTTGACAAAGAGCAAACCAATACTGCAAGTGTGTCGTATCAGCCACAGGAAACGGTCTGGTATCGGTAATCTGTTGACTTCTGAACTTCTGCGAGGTCAAACCCAGAAAGCTGGTCCACCAGTTGATAAGGTTGATAAAGTTGGATTTTATTCCCGTTAATGATATCCACCAAAAGATAGATATAAGTGGATGGAAGCAGACATCATCATCATCATCAGTTGATAAGATCTCTATGGTGTTGTTTGCTCCACTGTAGTGTATGGAATGTCAACTTGACCTACGCAGTGGTGTGTAGACATGGATTGAGTGTATAATGTGCGAATGATGATAAAGGTTCGTGGTGTTGACAAAAAATGTTCTTTTCTCACACTCATGTATGGCTGGAAGTCATCGACACCAACGACTGTGTACCTTTTCTAAAGTTTAATTGGACGTACACACTCGACAGCACAGATAGTGACAAATCACAGGTTGCCATAATACATCATAGTACAGTGGATAAATGGTCTTGCAATGTTACATGGGCACTCATGTAGAATAAGTGTATAATGGACTGTCAGTAGCCAAGCACTCAGTATCGCCCATACATATATCATCTGACTTCACTGACTGAGCACGTCAGCTTATAAACAATATTTCAGATGGCTTCTAAACCTAATCTCGTCTAGCGACGATTCTTCAACATAATGTTCAGCACATATTTTTCCATATAATAATATTGAACCGCTAGCAATGGGTTCTCATGTGTAGCAGTGATCTCTGGACTGATCAAGCGATAATACGGGCATCCCTTTTCTCTTCTTGAAAGTCACTACATGTTTTTGGTTCCAAGATGGCTTCACTCGTGAGCTGTCACTCACGTTTGGATACAGATAATGAATCTGTCCTAAAGTTAGTCATTCATAAAACATTTCATTGCTCTGTAGATTTGATCATGAACAATTGACTGCAATCTACAGGATATAGTGCTGCTAGGAATCGAAGTCGTTTTCATCGAGTCAAATATATTCTCTTAGACATTCAAATCGTAACTATCGAAAATGGTGGCTTCGATCGAGAGTTCATAAGAGTATCTTTGATTACCTTGGTATAGGAAATATGAAACTGCCATTCCTTGGCAATACGACTAAACACTGGGGTAAAGCATACACGATAGGTTTAGACGACTATCACCTTCCCCACAAATACTGAGATCACTTTTTCCCCGGCGACAGGCCGACATGGAAAAACACACAGTCCCTATCAGGACGAAGCCAAATCACACCACTCTCTAGCGACACATCCGCCGAATAGCCTTCGACCTCTCTAGAGACAACAGAACATATAGTTCGACTTAGATATGTAAAGATATACAGATATAAGACAGACTCGTCCTACTCAGACAAACAATACACATAAATTCAGGCCATAGATATTCTGAAGCAAGAACAATCTATTATTACCCAAACAACGAATAAATCGCAGTAAAATGGATTTATCCGCGGAGTTTGATCGAAAGAGCCGACACAACTTTCAAGGGAAGTAACACAATAATGACTTTCCCTTAAGCACTATTTTGCTTTCAAAATATTTGCGAAGATAACAAGAATACCAATGTATAATATTGTAAGATATCAAAGACTGCACGTAACAGTGACAAGATGTGTTTTGTAAAACATTAGTGACAAGATCTGTTTTGTAAAACATTAGTGACAAGATCTGCTTTGTAAAACAAATGTGACAAGATCTGTTTTGTAAAACAAATGTGACACGATCTGCTTTGTAAAACATTAGTGAAAAGATCTGCTTTATAAAACAAATGTGACAAGATCTGTTTTGTAAAACATTAGTGACAAGATCTGTTTTGTAAAACATTAGTGACATGATCTGTTTTGTAAAAAATTAGTGACAAGATCTGCTTTGTAAAAAAATGTGACAAGATCTGTTTTGTAAAACATTAGGGACAAGATGTGTTTTGTAAAACATTAGTGACAAGATCTGTTTTGTAAAACATTAGTGACAAGATCTGCTTTGTAAAACAAATGTGACAAGACCTGTTTTGTAAAACAAATGTGACAAGATCTGCTTTGTAAAACACATGTGACAAGATCTGCTTTGTAAAACATATGTGACAAGATCTGCTTTGCAAAACAAATGTGACAAGATCTGTTTTGCAAAACAAACGCAACAAGATCTGTTTTTTAAAACAAATGTGACAAGATCTGTTTTGTAAAACAAATGTGACAAGATCTGTTTTGTAAAACAAATGTGACAAGTTCTGTTTTGTAAAACATTAGTGACAAGATCTGTTTTGTAAAACATTAGTGAAAAGATCTGTTTTGTAAAACATTAGTGACAAGACGTGTTTTGTAAAACATTAGTGACAAGATCTGTTTTGTAAAACATTAGTGACAAGATCTGCTTTGTAAAACATTAGTGACAAGATCTGTTTTGTAAAACATTAGTGACAAGATCTGTTTTGTAAAACATTAATGACAAGATCTGTTTTGTAAAACATTAGTGGCAAGATCTGCTTTGTACATTAAATGTGACAAGATCTGCTTTGTAAAACATTAGTGACAAGATCTGTTTTGTAAAACATTAGTGACAAGATCTGTTTTGTAAAACATTAGTGAAAAGATCTGTTTTGTAAAACATTAGTGACAAGACGTGTTTTGTAAAACATTAGTGACAAGATCTGTTTTGTAAAACATTAGTGACAAGATCTGCTTTGTAAAACATTAGTGACAAGATCTGTTTTGTAAAACATTACTGACAAGATCTGTTTTGTAAAACATTAGTGACAAGATCTGCTTTGTAAAACAAATGTGACAAGACCTGCTTTGTAAAACAAATGTGACAAGATCTGCTTTGCAAAACAAATGTGACAAGATCTGTTTTGCAAAACAAATGTGACAAGATCTGGTTTTTTTTTAAACAAATGTGACAAGATCTGTTTTGTAAAACAAATGTGACAAGTTCTGTTTTGTAAAACATTAGTGACAAGATCTGTTTTGTAAAACATTAGTAACAAGATCTGTTTTGTAAAACATTAGTGACAAGATCTGTTTTTGTAAAACATTAGTGACAAGGTCTGTTTTGTAAAACAAATGTGACAAGTTCTGTTTTTTAAAACATTAGTGACAAGATCTGTTTTGTAAAACATTAGTGACAAGATCTGTTTTGTAAAACATTAGTGACAAGACGTGTTTTGTAAAACAATAGTGACAAGATTTGTTTTGTAAAACATTAGTGACAAGATCTGCTTTGTAAAACATTAGTGACAAGATCTGCTTTATAAAACATTAGTGACAAGATCTGTTTTGTAAAACATTAGTGACAAGATCTGTTTTGTAAAACATTAGTGACAAGATCTGCTTTGTACATTAAATGTGACAAGATCTGCTTTGTAAAACATTAGTGACAAGATCTGTTTTGTAAAACATTAGTGACAAGATCTGCTTTGTAAAACAAAAGTGACAAGATCTGCTTTGTAAAACAAATATGACAAGACCTGTTTTGTAAAACAAATGTGACAAGATCTGCTTTGCAAAATAAATGTGACAAGATCTGTTTTGCAAAACAAATGTGACAAGATCTGTTTTTTTAAACAAATGTTACAAGATCTGTTTTGTAAAACAAATGTGACAAGATCTGTTTTGTAAAACAAATGTGACAAGATCTGTTTTGTAAAACAAATGTGACAAGTTCTGTTTTGTAAAACATTAGTGACAAGATCTGTTTTGTAAAACATTAGTAACAAGATCTGTTTTGTAAAACATTAGTGACAAGATCTGTTTTGTAAAACACTAGTGACAAGATCTGTTTTGTAAAACATTAATGACAAGATCTGTTTTGTAAAACATTAGTTACAAGATCTGTTTTATAAAACATTAGTGACAAGATCTATTTTGTAAAACAAATGTGACAAGATCTGTTTTGTAAAACAAATATGACAAGATCTGCTTTGTAAAACAAATGTGACAAGATCTGTTTTGTAAAACAAATGTGAAAAGATCTGCTTTATAAAACAAATGTGACAAGATCTACTTTGTTAAAAAAATGTGACAAGATCTGTTTTGTAAAACATTAGTGATAAGATCTGTTTTGTAAAACAAATGTGACAAGATCTGCTTTGTAAAACAAATGTGACAAGATCTGTTTTGTAAAACATTAGTGACAAGATCTGTTTTGCATTTACTTCCATTCTCATCAGAGTAAGTTACATTTTATCTGAGTTAGTTCACAGCCAGTTATATTGTTCTTGTTGTTAAATAGATAGACAGATAAGCAGGCAGCCGGAGAGATTCACAAACATACAGGGTATAGCAGATTTAACGAACATATAGACAGATAGAAAGATAGAAAAAAAGAAATAAATAAAGATAGAGATAGATAGATAGATAGATAGATAGATAGATAGATAGATAGATAGATAGATAGATAGATAGATAGATAGATAGATAGATAGATAGATAGATAGATAGATAGATAGATAGATAGATAGATAGATATACATCATCTATCTTCATCAACAGATGGTGTTAGGCTTGAGAACAGCCATGGAAACGCCAACGTTTATGTCAGCGGAAGATTCGACGGAGATAACATCCAATCCACATCCTTGACTGTCCTCCTTGCTGACGTTTTACTGGACGTAAAAGTGACATACGGATGTAAAATTAGCTACATTAAGCGCGGCGGTGGCCTGGGTGTTACTGAGAGACTTTTAAATGTCAGTTTTTCTGGTGAGTTTTTCTTATTTTTTGTTTTAAATCATAGTATAAAAAGCACTAACGATTTGGTTTTTTTTTCCTTTTCTCGTTGTTTTCCTTGTTTCTTTCTCTTATTTTCTTCCGTTCCTCACAGACACTAGAGGCCACAGAGATGTGGTTTTACAGAAGAATGTTAAAAATGCCATGGACAGCCAAAAAGAGTAATGAGGATGTCCAGAAAGAGGCCAATGCGCAAAGGAAACTTATTTCCCATGTTAGAAAGAAGCAATCCACGTTTTTTGGACATGTTATGAGATGAGGAAAGTTGGAATATGTAGTAACAACAGGTAAGATTGAAGGAAAAAGAGATAGGGGAAGACAAAGACAAACACTGGACAGTTTGACACCGTGGCATGGAAAGAGGTCAACAACAGAACTGATAAATTGTACTGGAGATAGGAAGTTGTAGAGAGGCATGACCTCCTACGCCACTAGGCATGGCACTCGAAGAATTTAAAAAAATAAAATAGAGGAAAGAACAGCAAAATTGCTCCTAAGAGTTAAATGATAAGAACATTCACAGTTTTGACGCTCTCAAATAGGAGCAAAATGTCGTCAAGGGTCGTCCAATATGACGTCACGCAATTTTTGGCCATTTTTATCCCCGCCCCCCTTCCCCCGCTTGTTACATTCGTCACACATACTCAGACCCACCCCCAATATGACTTCACAAACCTCTTTCTGCTCCCCCCCCTCTCCCCCACCCCACCTTTTTTGGGTACTATGGAAAAGCAACAACGTAATCCAATGTAGTTAATTACTTATTCATCATCATCATGACCTTTCAACTTCCTAAGGAGCGAATGCTTTATGGGAAGTCTTCCTGTCACGTGCCATCAGCTCAAGGTCTTTCAATATCTCCTTCTTCCCCTTCGTGTCTATCTCCAGTTCTCTTCTCCGTGTATTCCCTGGTATTCCTCTGCCTCTCTTACCCTGGGGGTTCCAGGACTGCCTGGTAAATCTATCAGCAGGTTGGCGCTGTGTTGTGTTCTATCCTCACCTGCGAAATCTTCTCATGTCTGGCTCTTCTGGCACTTGTCTAGTTCGTGTAATCAGTTCCACGTTAGTGGTCTTGTCATACAACTACATTCCTTCTATTTAAGCAAGCATCCATTTATGAGAGAATCTGTGGTTGGAGCGCAGGCCTCTCGCGGCAAAAGTAGCGAGTTGGAAACTGTGGTGGGTTTGATGTTAATACAGTTTGTTGTTAAGAAATCTAGTGTACTGAATGAGGTCAGCTGTGAAGGTCCCTGAATATAATAAATATTAGAGTAAATTTCCAGGGCCCCTTTCTACTACCACCACTATGATCTCATTTAGACTTATTCTTGATAGACTATAAGATGACTACGTTTGGTGTCTAGGGTTATGAAATGTTAGTGTAAGGTTGCATTAACCAACTGAACATATAAACAATTACACAAATTATTTTATTATCTAATACAACACCACAGTACCACGACAATCACATACAAACTACACTTTAAAATACTATCTTTAGTAAGTCAGTGGTTGAAAGTTAAGGTTTTTCAATTTATTGTAAGGAATCTGATTTATTTGGAATCAGGACTGACAATCAAAGTGAAATCATAGAAATTAATTACATCAATCAATTTATACAATGGATCTTCTGTCCATAATACATATATTATTATATAAGGGTGTAGTTGTATTGTTTAACTGAGGTGACTTCTAGTATACACTGGTTGATTGTTTACTATCATCATCTCTGCATGTTGTTGTTCGTTTTTATGGACACTGATGGAATGTTTATATCACTATTCTCAGTCTTTTATTTTGATATAATGTTTGTTGAGCGATCAGGTGCCGAAACATGCACCTAACTTGGTAATATGAGGTAGGAATCTTCCTGCACTTCGCTGAACGACAACCTTCAGCTCCCACTTCTTCAAGAATGATGGTGGTTTACAGTTGTCTCCGAAAAAGGCAAGACTGTGGCATGAATATATCGGCCCACTGTAGTCTGGCACCAGTTATTGACAGCAACCAAAACCCTCTGAAATCAGAAGGATATGCCTCCTTCGTAATCAACAGCCTACAATACTATTCAACAACCAGTACAGGCACATTACAAACAAACATGCAAGATCAGCTCTTTACGACAATCCCTTTCACCAGTTTCTTTTGATGTGACCAGGTATACCAGTATTCCTCTCCCCTAATAGTTACAACGCCTCTGCAATTCCAGCAATAATCTGTTGTCCATACAATAGGATAGGTATTATGCTCCTGATGATAATCCTATATAATTTAGTTGGTCTACACCTCTCTGATAGTCTTTCATATGCTGGATCAATCTCTAGACTCTGTTTTGAGTCTGCCATAGACTCACTTACTTACAGTCGTATGTTAGTATTTCACATTCAAATTTTATTTTAAATAAAATGTTAAGAAAATCAATCTTACCACAAATGCAAGGAAAGAACACAATTAAACGATGACTAGGCAATATGGCACATTTCCGATCTGCCCTATGTCCAGGCTTTTCCTATGTTAGAAAATTTCTCCGCCTGCTCTCATCGATCTTGCTTTACACAAAATTTTCTTGAAATGGCAGTGAATAGTCCCCGTTTCGTACCGATATCTACTGCTTTGTCCAATGGGACCATGTTTACCTTTATTTTGAATTTATCGTTTCAAATAACAACTCTCAATATGTTCCAAGGCAAATATATTTTTAGTTTTAGGTCAACCAATCATACTGCACCAACGGGCTGATCACCCGTTTGCCAGTCACTTCGATTACGGAAACAACAGCAAATGGATTGATTTGCCGTTGCCCTAAAGACGCCAATAGGCGTATTGGGAAACAATGGCAAAGAAAACCTATCTGCTGTTGCCCTAAGACGCCACTAGGCGTAATGGCCACTGACTGCTTTGACCGTCGGTGGCTAAGGACGGAAGAAGAAAGAAGAATCATACTGCGCCTTCCTTTAAAATCCAACCAATCAAATATCTAGTACCTTTTAACCTCATTTACCCAAAGTCGTTTTTTCAAAACATGCCATAAAAAATTATAAACAGGCATGATCTTTACTTGACAGTCTGGTCGGGTCCACTATAGTATTATGGCTATAATTAGTTAATTAATGGACTATTTGCGTAACTATTACCATATTCTTTGTCAGCAAGTCCTAAGGTACACGAATATACAATTTATATGGGACTAGTTGGCTTGGTTCAGAAGTACAGAGTTTTTTTTTTTTTCTATGTTAGTGTTAGCAAATATTTTTAGTCTACTACAACATTCAATTCCTTTTCCATGTGCTGTCTTCTCTTTTTACGTGATAATTACGTCTTTTGAAATAACTACACAGGTTGTTTTTGTGACGACGAGTTTGTTGTCTGCATTTCTAACTTTTTCCTCGTGAATTTTGGGGATCTAACCCCTATGGCAAAGCTCTGCAAGTTGGTTGTAGACTTAGAAAAATTGAGGCGTGCCACATTGCGTTTTTTCGGGAATGTGCCCCTCCTCGTTTCACAATGGCATTTTTAGGCAAAGACAATTTTCTTAGAACTAGCAAAAGTGATTATGTTAAGGACGAATTTGAAAAATTTGGGTACCGTTTTGTTCGGCTATTCGTTAGCAAATAATCTGGGCGTAGGCGATACCCAACAGTTCTAGTAGAAAATTCACTTTTATACTTTTTATGCTTTTCCTTTATGCCCGATATTGTTATATATTAATTTAGATATTGTATTTAGAAATTCACCCACTACCATATGTACTCGCCCCTTTAGAACAGACGAGCGTATGTCAGTTCCTATGTCTAAATACACATAGATGAATTTACTATGTATGCCCCTGATGACTACTCTGATGTTGTCGTATGGATGTCTGCTTAAAAAAATCAGCTCCCACATTAGTTTTTCAGTTGGAATGTACTCTATAATAAAATGGAATGGCTGTAAGAGCAAAGACCTTTCAGTGAAAACCTAAGTTATTCAAGGTAAAATGCCTTGCTTGTGACAGACACACGAGTGGTTTATGATCTGTAAAATGGATCCTAAATGATTGTCCATAGAGAAAAATCTGGAACTTTTTTATACCCCAGATAAAATGCGAGACATGCGCTTTTTTCACTTGCTTTGAATATTTTTGTAAATGCTGTATTCAGAAACTTACGGCTAGCATAAGAACTGTGCGGTTAATGTCCCCATCGGAAAGTGACTTTTGGCCGTTGTAATAGAGCTGCACCCAAAAGGCACGATATTACTCGCATAAAGTTGATTCCAGAATGAGCCTTTCTTGATTGGGACTTTTAAGTCAGGTAATTTCAAAATAGGCCTGCTTGTGAGCTTTTCTTTCAATTCTTGGTATGCTAATTCACATTGCGCTGTCCAAATAATTCTATCAGGATTTCCTTTGCGCGTTAAATCAGTCAATGGAGCACATATGGAGTTAAAGTTTTTTATATATTTTTGGTAAAAACCACATAATGAGACAAAAGATCGCACATCTTTTTTTGTTTGTGGTCTTGGTGCTTTTTTTAACTTCTCCAGGTTCTTGGGGTCAGGGGTCATGTTTCCCTGATGTACTGTGTGGCCCAAGAATTCCAGCTCTTTACATCCAACACAGCATTTCGTCGGTCTAGCTGTCAAAATGGTCTCTCTCAGTCGATCAAACAACATATTCAGAGAGTTAATGTGTTCCTCAAATGTTTCTGTTGCTATGAGAATATCATCCATGAAGTTGGTGATGCATGGATTCTTCAGGGGATCCAGTAACTTTCTCATCATCCTCGAAAACACACTCGGTGCATTTTTCAGCCCGAATGGCACCATATTAAATTCATAATTTCCTTCCGAAGTGCTAAAGGCTAAATAAGGTTTTACCTCCGGCTTTACTGGAATCTTATAGTAGCCTTTGCTCAGATCCATTTTAGAGAAATATTTAGCTCTATTCAGCCTGGCAAACAGCTGATTTGTATCAGGTAATGGATCCACCTGACCTTCTGTGACAGCATTCAGTTTCCTGTAATCTATACACAGCCTGTGTTCTCCAGAGGGTTTTCTTAACAGAACCACACTGGAACTGTAGGGAGATTCACTGTGCGAGATAATCCCTTCTCTCAACAGATAATCTATCTCCTCCCTTAAAGCTTTTTCCTTAGCGAACGGAATCGAATAGGCTTTCATACAGATTGGTGTTGGGTCTATGAGTTTCATATCATACTCCAATAAATGTGTATGCCCCGGACGGTCCGTTAACACATCTGTATGATTATTTAGAACCTGTTGAACCCTCTCCCTCTGAATTTCCGTTAAGTGTGGGCTGATTTTTACCTGTGCGGCGGTTTCACAGGGATGTAAAGGATATTCATGAGAAGTGAGTGGTTCCTTTTTCATCTCCATTGCAACAGACAAGGTCAGTAGGTGTGTCTCTTCCTGGTTTTCTATGTCCAGATATTTCTTCAGGAGATTCACATGATAGATTTTCTCTTTCCCTTTCTTATCTATCTTATAATTTGTTCTAGACACCTTCTCTAGAACTGTATATGGACCTTGCCATCCAATTTGCAATTTATTCTAGCTGCCGGGCAGTAGAAGGAGCACCTTCTCTCCCACAAATAATTCTCGATCCTTCGCTTTCTTATTGTAATAGGCAGCATGTTTTTTCCTGGCTTGTCTCAAATTTTCATTGGCAAGTTTCCAGCTAGTTTTAAGACGAGTGGTCAGCTTGCTCACATATTGATATGATGAGGTAATATTTTCTTCTGCCTTTTCATCGGTCCAGGTCCTTAACAAGGCTTCCAGGGGACCTTTTATTGGCCTTCCAAATAACAATGTTGCCGGGGCCATACCGGTTGAACTATGGGGTACCTCCCGGTAGGCAAACAGGGCGGCGGGAAGGTACTGATCCCATGTATCTGGTTTTTCATTTGCCAACTTCCTCAGGATCGACATGAAAGTCCCGTTAAATCTTTCTACTTGGCCATTTCCTTGAGGATGATACGATCTACAATGAAAGTGTTTGGCTTGAAAGATCCTGAATACTTCTTCTGTTAGTTTCCCCTTTAACTGAGAGCCATTATCAGTCAAGATTTGGTTGGGAAAGCCTAACCTGGTGAAGATTATGAGTAATGCCTTTGCCACACGCTTCGAATCAATTGATGACAGGGCTACCGCCTCTCCCCACATAGAACAAGTGTCCACCAGAGTCAGAATGTAACTGTTCCTCCTCTTGGTCCGAGTGAGAGGTCCCACAATGTCCACGGCAACTCTTTCAAAGGGGGTTCCCACTATTGGCATTTCCCCTAGAGTTACTGGAGCAGTCCAATGCTTTTGAGCTACCCGTTGGCACTCTGGACCGGATTTTACATATCTCTTTATGTCTTCAGTTATTCCTGGCCAGAAATGATGACAAGCTATACGCTGTCCTGTTGCGCTGATTCCCATATGACCACTGAAGGGAATCGCATGCCCTAGTTCCAACACTTTAGTCCTATATGAAATTGGAAGGACCAGCTGTCCGTGACCATTGGATCCATTTCCAGCCTTCCTATAAATCAATTTGTTTTTCATATAGAAATCTCCCTTGCCTGGAGGTGTATGACATTTGGGCAATTTCTTAAAACAAGGCTTGAGGGTCTTATCATCCGCCTGTGCCTTCCTCTTCTCATCTGGATGGGTATTTATCGGATTATCCTCCTCCTTTTTAGACTGTGATCTGGTCTGCACTGTTGCCATGGTCACAGGTCTCTTGGGACTCCCCAAGAAGACATATCTACACCCCAATATCAGAGGGTAGATTGGTTCATTTATCACTGCTGCTTTTATGATTCCTTCCACATATCGCGTTTTCACATTTATCCTGGCGACGGGAAGTGTCATGGTCGCTACGTCCTTGGTTGCAGTTTGAATCTCCACTGTTTCTGTGGTGTATTGATCTGCCTGCACCAGGTGAGAACTCACAACTGAATCATAATCTAATCCTGTATCATACAAACACCTTATGGTGACACCATTGCATGTTACATCTTCACACACTGGGGGGGTGGTAAGGTTCCTGTTGTTCAGTAAGGTTGACCTTTACTCCCTTTCTCTCCATTTTCATTGCAGCGAAAGTAGGAGTTTTCTTTCTACAATTTTCAGTGTTATGGTTGTCCATCCGACAATGTTTACAATACTTCTTTCCTTGGTTTAAGGGTTTTCTATCATTATATTTCCTTTCATTGAATTGTGAGGGTTTATTATTATAGTCATTGCGTGGCCTATCAAACTGGTGCTTACCTTTGTTCTGGTCTCTATGGTCAAACTTATTAAAGTTTTGAGGTGCCTTAAAATTGTCTACCTGTTTCTTTTTATTTCCAACTACCTCTGCTTGGGCTGCCTGATACCTCTCCGCGACATTGAGTAACTCACCCAGCCTCTCTGCACCTTGTTCCATGAGAAACTTTCTCAGGTCTGGAGCCATGGACTCTCTTAGTTGCTCAATAAGGATCATTTCCTTAAGATCTTGGGTCTTTCCCAGAGCAGTCCATTTCTCCAAGTAGGTCTCTAACCGTGCAGAGAACTGGTGATAAGTCTCACCCGACAGTAGTTTGGCATTCCTAAATTTTTTTCTATAAAATTCCCCATTCTTTTCATATCTTAACAAAAGAGCCTGCTTTAGCATGTCATAATTGTCCTGATCATCCCTGCTCATCTTGGCAAAAACTTCATAAGCTGTACCCCGAAGCCCTTGTGATAACTTTAGGCTCCACCTTTCTCTCTCTAAACCATACGTGGTAGCCAAAAGTTCATATCTATTTAGGTAACTTTCTATGTCATCGCCTTTCTCAACAAAATGGTCTAAATGAAAACTCATAGCTGAGATTGAGGCTCCCTGACTAATGGTGGCATCTGAGGTAAAGGGACTGGCACCATTTTCAGGAGCATGGCTTTGAAACTCAAACTCCCTTAGTCGTAACTCATGTTCCCTTTGTAATCTCTTTTCCTCCTTTTCTGCT
Source organism: Oreohelix idahoensis (assembly GCA_024509875.1). Lineage (NCBI taxonomy): Eukaryota > Metazoa > Mollusca > Gastropoda > Stylommatophora > Oreohelicidae > Oreohelix > Oreohelix idahoensis. The sequence goes on from JAMPIV010018523.1 coordinate 134,241, forward strand.
TCCCTTTCTGCAGCCTGCCTCCTTTCCTTTCTTTCTGTAGCTAATCTCTTTTCTTCTCTTTCTGTAGCTAATCTCTTTTCTTCTCTTTCTGTGGCTAATCTCTTTTCTTCTCTTTCTGCAGCTAATCTCTTTTCTTCTCTTTCTGCAGCTAATCTCTTTTCTTCTCTTTCTGCAGCTAATCTCTTTTCTTCAAACTGGAGCCTCTTTATTTCCGCCTCACGATCCGCCTCCAATGCAATAGCCTGTTTGTCAGCCTCAATCTGCAGCCTCTTAATTTCTTTATCTGCCTCTTTCTTTCTGCTTCAAATTTTCTTTCTTCACGTTCAATAAATTTGTCACATTCAGTTGTGACATAAGCAATCATAATTTGCCCCTCCATTCCCAGCTCTTTAGCAGCCTGCACAGCAACAGATCGAAACTTTGCCAGGTCAGCCATTTTGTACTAGGCAAAACCTTTTAAAATTTCTAACTAGACAAATTTCTAATTATAACTAACAATTTCTAATTATAACTAAGAACAACCACAGGCACTGATAGCTCAACCCCTATTTAATTTCTCCAAAAAGGAATGCTTTTAGTTTTATACTATCTGAGATTCCTAATATAATTGATAATATTTTAAGAATTTAAAATCCCAGAAGCAAACTACCCAATATAGCTGGTGTTATGAAAAGTTCAATCCCGGACGAGCCCCCAATATATGTGGTGGGTTTGATGTTAATACAGTTTGTTGTTAAGAAATCTAGTGTACTGAATGAGGTCAGCTGTGAAGGTCCCTGAATATAATAAATATTAGAGTAAATTTCCAGGGCCCCTTTCTACTACCACCACTATGATCTCATTTAGACTTATTCTTGATAGACTATAAGATGACTACGTTTGGTGTCTAGGGTTATGAAATGTTAGTGTAAGGTTGCATTAACCAACTGAACATATAAACAATTACACAAATTATTTTATTATCTAATACAACACCACAGTACCACGACAATCACATACAAACTACACTTTAAAAGACTATCTTTAGTAAGTCAGTGGTTGAAAGTTAAGGTTTTTCAATTTATTGTCCTGAATCTGATTTATTTGGAATCAGGACTGACAATCAAAGTGAAATCATAGAAATTAATTACATCAATCAATTTATACAATGGATCTTCTGTCCATAATACATATATTATTATATAAGGGTGTAGTTGTATTGTTTAACTGAGGTGACTTCTAGTATACACTGGTTGATTGTTTACTATCATCATCTCTGCATGTTGTTTGTACGTTTTTATGGACACTGATGGAATGTTTATATCACTATTCTCAGTCTTTTATTTTGATATAATGTTTGTTGAGCGATCAGGTGCCGAAACATGCACCTAACTTGGTAATATGAGGTAGGAATCTTCCTGCACTTCGCTGAACGACAACCTTCAGCTCCCACTTCTTCAAGAATGATGGTGGTTTACAGTTGTCTCCGAAAAAGGCAAGACTGTGGCATGAATATATCGGCCCACTGTAGTCTGGCACCAGTTATTGACAGCAACCAAAACCCTCTGAAATCAGAAGGATATGCCTCCTTCGTAATCAACAGCCTACAATACTATTCAACAACCAGTACAGGCACATTACAAACAAACATGCAAGATCAGCTCTTTACGACAATCCCTTTCACCAGTTTCTTTTGATGTGACCAGGTATACCAGTATTCCTCTCCCCTAATAGTTACAACGCCTCTGCAATTCCAGCAATAATCTGTTGTCCATACAATAGGATAGGTATTATGCTCCTGATGATAATCCTATATAATTTAGTTGGTCTACACCTCTCTGATAGTCTTTCATATGCTGGATCAATCTCTAGACTCTGTTTTGAGTCTGCCATAGACTCACTTACTTACAGTCGTATGTTAGTATTTCACATTCAAATTTTATTTTAAATAAAATGTTAAGAAAATCAATCTTACCACAAATGCAAGGAAATAACACAATTAAACGATGACTAGGCAATATGGCACATTTTCGATCTGCCCTATGTCCAGGCTTTTCCTATGTTAGAAAATTTCTCCGCCTGCTCTCATCGATCTTGCTTTACACAAAATTTTCTTGAAATGGCAGTGAATAGTCCCCGTTTCGTACCGATATCTACTGCTTTGTCCAATGGGACCATGTTTACCTTTATTTTGAATTTATCGTTTCAAATAACAACTCTCAATATGTTCCAAGGCAAATATATTTTTAGTTTTAGGTCAACCAATCATACTGCGCCTTCCTTTAAAATCCAACCAATCAAATATCCCGTACCTTTTAACCTCATTTACCCAAAGTCGTTTTTTCAAAACATGCCATAAAAAAATTATAAACAGGCATGATCTTTACTTGACAGTCTGGTCGGGTCCACTATAGTATTATGGCTATAATTAGTTAATTAATGGACTATTTGCGTAACTATTACCATATTCTTTGTCAGCAAGTCCTAAGGTACACGAATATACAATTTATATGGGACTAGTTGGCTTGGTTCAGAAGTACAGAGTTTTTTTTCTATGTTAGTGTTTTTTATTTTTAGTCTACTACACGTTCAATTCTGTTCCATGTGCTGTCTTCTCTATTTACGTGATAATTACGTCTTTTGAAATAAGAGCTAAGGTTGTTTTTGTGACACGAGTTGTCTGCATGTTCTAACTTTTTCCCTAAGGCAAAGCGTGCAAGTTGGTTGTAGACTTAGAACCAGTTGAGACGTGCTTTGCGTGTTATCGAGCCTTGCCCCTCCTCGTTTCACAATGCATTTTTAGGCACAATTTTCTTAAACTAGGAAAAGTGATTATGTCAAGGACGAATTTGAAAAATTTGGGTACCGTTTTGTTCGGCTATTCGTTAGCAAATAATCTGAAGGCGTAGGCGATACCAACAGTTCTAGTAGAAAATTCTTTTATACTTTCTTATCTTTTCCTTTATGCCCGATATTGTTATATATTAATTTAGATATTGTATTTAGAAATTTACTGCAGAAACACAGCGGTGTCACGCTAGTCTATCCGCTGCAAATGGATACCTGACTCTACTCTTGGGTCAGGAAAGACAAAGGCAGCGAGGAGTGGAGGTAGTTACTTCACCTCTCGAAGCTTTATCTAGCATTGTGAAATCTCTAACACTTCACTCTCCTACGGCAATATCTGCTATGAAGCTATCTTTTTTCTACTCATTTGCGAAAGTCTGACGCTTTTTGGTTGTTATTTTTGTTAGTCTCCTACAGAGTCATACAACAGGACTGACTTGACGACTGAATTGATTCTGATTTTTGAGTTGGATGTCAATGACGTCTTTTAATCTCAATATATTTCTTTGACTTCATCAGACTTGTCTCGATGGTGATAACCGGTTATTGTTTTTTTAATCTAATTTTAAACAGCACAACGTATTTAATCTGAAATTAGTTTTTTAAGGTCTGTGTTACATTACTTAAAATAGAAATATATAATTGAAAACATTTAAACCAATTAACGATTATAACAACTATCCGATATTTCAGCTGTACTGTTTTAATTAGTAAATATACCCGTCAAAACAATGACGGGTAAAGAACTAAAATTAACGTTTAACCTGTCAGCATCTGCAGCACATTTAGAAGACCGGTGAACACATTTGGTTATTCTGAATGAAGTTATTTTAACAATTTTTGTAAAGTTTTGAGAAAAAATAAATTATTGACTTTTTTTTTTTCAAGTGAATTAATTTTCTTCTCCCTTGTCAGATGGCAAACAATCAAATGGCAAAAAATTAATAATAATAATAATAATAACAATAAAATAAATTATAGATTTTTGACACTTGACTATGTGTTTTCTATTTATTACTATTTAAAATAAAACTTCAACTTTTGTGCGAAAGAAGATGGGCGTTGTTGTTGTTTGTTGTTGTTGTTGTTGTTGTTCATTCGCATCCATATAAAAGAACGGACCACACGTAGCCCCTTAGTAAAAGAATTGTTGTGCTTATGGTGATGTTTCAATACAATAAGCAGACAAATTTAAAAAAGGTTCACAAACCACCCATTGAACGACAGCCTGAAAGGCTGTGCCCGTGGTAGACTGCAGTGAAACAGCTGCGCACATTAACAGACAAGATAACAAAGCTACAATCCATGATTGACAGAACAAACTACAGTGCAATACAACAAGCAGACATTTTTTTTTTACAAAAGGCTAACAAACCACCCATGACAGACTGAAAGGATATTACCATGGTAGACTTGAGGGAAGCTGCTGCGCACAAAAGGCTAAAGAACTCGCCCTCTCATTCCATTCCTTGCACAAACTCAGAGCCCATTACGATAAGCATGTTTCCCCCAGCGAGGAAAACTACAAACACCATAACATACCAGAAATGATGAGGCAAATAACCAATGGAAGCAAAAAGGAAGCCTATAGCTATGTAATAGGTTAACATAGACATACCCAAACACAGAATGGACATAGTGACGGATCAGAAACAAGATGCAATAAAAGAACGGAGAAAGAGGTGTGCACAAAATTAATTAACAACATCTACAACATCCATCGTGGAAAAAAAGGCAAGTGTTGAAACCAATATAGTATTCTTCAAGATTCCTAATCAGTCATAACTGCCTCAAGGAACAACAACAAAAACGACAAAGAGATAGGCAGCAGCGCTGGTGTAATGGTTAACACACTGCGCTGGCGATCGGATGATCCAGGTTCGAGCCCTGGAGAGACCTTTGAAGAAATGTCGTCGACCGGGACTTGGACTGGAATAATTCGAGCCCTGGCGAAGACATTTGAAAGAGTGTCGTCGACCAGGGACTGGAATAACATGAACGGCTCCTGAGCCGACCCAGCTCTAATAGGGTACCTCCGAAATCGGCGAGTTTATGCCTGAATGGCGAGAGGACACATGTAATTGTACAGGGAAAAAAGGGATACTCACGTAAAATCAGTCTCAGGTTAGACATATTAACCGGAGATTTCGCCTCGAGTAATAGCGGGCGTGCGAAAAAAAAAAACGAAAAAAAAACAAAAAACAATGAGATAGGCAGCCTCTGAAAAGCACTAATGGACACCAGCTATAAATTCAACAGTGAAAGAACAATGCATTCCTGCCAACCTCAAGATATATGAGAATGGAAAGGCAGATAGACTTGTCAAAGAAGGATTAAGTAAAATTCAAACTGAGAACACGACATCTTATGACCCTCTTTAATAAAAACAACAATAAAAAGTAGCTTCGTATGAAAACGGCATCACCCAGTGTCATATGTAACAGGAAACATCCCGACTCCATGCCAAGAAGAGCTCAGGTGATCATTTTCAGACCAAGAACCGGCCAATGTAGACTAAAATACAATCTGTTTAACAAATTAAAAATCAGGCCGGCAGACATACCTTTATGTTGGGAAGATAAGCAAGCAGCAGAACATGTCTTCCATGAATGTCTACTCCACATGAGGAGCATATCGACGGAACGTGTATGGCGATCAATGAAGCCAGATACTAACCGTCAACTTCTTGAGAGAAATAGATGTGTTTATATGAGTGAGAACGAAGAAGACATTTGTAACATTCAATATTTATCTAACAATGCAAGTTCCAGAAGGACGGCGAAAGATAGGCAGATCAAAGACAACCTGGCGGAGAACAGTGGAGGCTGAGATGCAAAGCATGAACCAGAGTTGGGGCACGGCACGAAGGATGGCCACCGACCGAGCGAAATGGGGACAGTTTGTTGCTGCCCTACAAGACGCCACTAGGCGTGA